>CAJVPT010005852.1:0-11697 GCA_910592055.1 Acaulospora colombiana | reverse complement strand
GTTCTACCCTCTAGCCTGGTTATTCTATCACTTAACTTTTCTAAGTTGTTTAGGATATGGTATAATGGATCTTTTTCATTTTTTGTTTTTGTATTTGATATGTACTTATCAAAACCATTATACTGATTAAGCCTTGGATTGTCAATAGGTTTTCTATTACTTCCTGTGGTTGGGTTCTTAAGTCTTTTATTATTTCTTTGTCTTCCCCTACCAATTTGAGTTCTATAGGGTCTTCTTTGATCTCTTGGAGATGGATCTCTTGAATGTAGCCTTCTTGGAGATTGATAATTTCTACTATAAGAGGAGGAAGGGCTGATCGATTTATTGTTAGATAATGAGTCTATAGGTGTCTTATTGTCTATTTCAACTTTTATATCTTGTGCTATAACTATTTTTCTTTCAATATTATAGGGCTTTTCATTTTCTATTACTGTATTTTTTATACTTCATAATATGTATAGCCCTTGTAAGAAGATATGTTGTTTATTGACATTGTTAAGGGCCTCTCTTGATGCAAAACATATGACTGTGAAGTTTTGTTTCTTCAATGTAAAGGGATTTCTTGAGATATAACATGCTTTCACTTCTGTACTGTTGAGCACCCTGGCTATCAAACTTGAGTAAGACATATTTATGTTTAGTAGTCTTGCAGAGTTATTATTTCTTTTTATTAAAATATCATTAATCTCTCTGTCTGTCAGTTCTTTCCTGAAGAAAATGGCTCTAGTAGTTTCTGTTCCTAAAGGGGTCTGCCATAATGTTTCTGTATTTGTTTTAAGGTAGCTATGCCACTTGATATAAGTCTTGACCCTTATTTTTATTTTGATCTTGTAGATATGTAAATTTCATATCTCATCATACCTTTTGAGATATTCTTTTATAAAGTGTTGTGACGTTATGTGTGCTTTATCTATTAGACTAACATGTTATATATTTTCTTCCTCTTTTCTTGATTGAAAGATCTTTTTGTCTAATATTTCTATATTTTGTATTAGATTAATATCCTTGTTTTCTAGTTATTATAGACTGAAAACTTCTTCCTTTCTGTTTATCTCTTCTAAACATTTGAGAAGATCTTTTTCTTCCTTCATATGGAAACTTAACTATTCATTTCTATTGATTAATTTTTTGTGAAGAAGGTTACGCTTGTTTCATGATAATTTTAATATGCTACTTAGGTATACCTTGATTTCTTCTTGGTTGTTCTCTGGAATATTGGCTGTTATTGCCCCTACTTTATATTTACCCTTTTTGTTTATGAAATAGGGGTTTAATATTGGGTTGCTTGCCTGTTTCTTGTAGCGTAAGAGCTACACTCGCTTATATTGTAACCTTGAATTTTGCCTTTAAGAGTTTCTACTTCTATTTCCTCCTGTTCTTGACCTTTCACTATTGTTATTTCATTATCTATTATTAATCCATTTTCTACATCAGTAGTGATCTCTATTGAAATGGGTAATGTTTTTGTCAACTTTTTTTTAATTATGTCCAGGTATCTATCTTCTATATAGGGTTAAAGTAGATCCTCTTCCTTTCCCTTTTTTTATACCAAAAAAAGATAATATGTTGTATAAGGATTCATTTTTTATAAAATATTGTATTATCTATTCCTAAGATTTTGGCAATAATACTTTCAGTATGGTATATATTTATGAAGCATTTGCCATCATGCTATTGTAATTGATTATATCTTTTTGTTTGGCAATTTGTTATATAGCTCATAGTTTGCCTGTTTCATCATACTTTTTTGTCAATTGGACCAGTGTATAAATAATATAATCTTCTCTATTGTTTATTATCTGAAGTATTTGCATTGCTTTGTTCATGATAGGATATATATATGGATTGATATCATTATCATATTGTTATATTGTATTATTAATAGTTACGTAAGCAGATTAATATATGTCCTTAGTGCTATTTTAGTAATTGTTGATAAGCTTTTATATGTAATACTTGTTGTTTTTGACTATAACTTTGTTTTTGTATATGTCTTAATCTTGTTTTGATTAGGCACGTATCATTTCTCCCCTTTTTCTTAGGTTGTTTACCTGTTTACACTACCTTGTTTTTGTATGTGTCTTAATCTTATTTTGATTATGTACTGTATATGTCATTTCTTTTTTTTTGCTTAGGTTGTTTACCTGTTTACACTATCTTTGTTGTGTTTTTACAGACCCTGTCACTCTATTTATGTTAATCACTTTCTGTTGTAATGGTTGTGTTTGATGATCTTACCAATTTAAGTCACGCTTGTTGTATTGTTATGATGGACTTTTGTTGAACTTGTTTTAACAATAGCTTTTTATATGTGTATATGTTTGGGCTACTCTGGTAATGTATTTTAATATGTATAGAGATGGGATATGTACGTTAGGCTATTTAGATTTTGGGAAGCTTTAATATCCTTTTGAGTCTTGAAAAATTTGAGATTTGCTTGATTTATTGAGCAAACCTATTAGTCTTGAGATTCCTTATAGTGTTAAGAAAGGTGTTAGCCTATACTGGCCTGGCTGTAAGTTCTGTGAAGTTGATATTGGCTCCTCTTTTTTGACTGTGAATAAGTTTATATTGGTTTCCTTCTTTCTTTTTAAAAAGGAGAAAAATCCAAAGTTGTTGCTATATATATATATTTTCCAACAATCTATTGCTCTAGAATTATGTATGAAATATTGTTTTGTACTAAGATAACTGTTGTATATTGGTGTTGTAAGAATATGTGTCTTGAATAAAGATGTTTCTCTTTCCTTGAATAAATTGCCTAGAAAGAAAATTTCTAAGGATCTGAGAGATTTGGGAAAGAGTTTTTTTTGCTTATATTAGTAATCTATATACTAAGTAGCTATCTATATTTATTAACTATATACTACCTTATCGGAAAACTGTACAATTCCTTCTTAATTGTTTTCAAATCAGTTTTATTAAAAGTAGTCTAATTATTAGTCCATCAAAATTTTTTTATCCTGGATCTGGATTTTGATCCTTTGGAGTGGTTTATGGATTTCTCCTTCTATCAAAGCCTTCCTATTGTTAAATCTATAAGATCAGGCATAGCTACATGCTTGAAATCTTGAAATCAGATAAGATCTTCAGTTAATTTTTTTTTGGTGACATGTAACTAGTTTAAGAATCTATTTTTCTTGTTACCAACAGGTGGTAATATGATCCAATTAAGGATAATCCACTTAATTTCAAATAGTATCAGATCATAATCTTTGTATAGACCATCCTGTGTTACCAGCTATACTCAGAAACATCAGTTATATATGGTTAGACCAATGGATAACTGGATTCTACTTGCTTTTTGTGATCAAGGGAATCACATTAACCCCCTGGAGGATTTGAGCCAACATTTTGTCTATGGAGTGCTAACCATTGCATTATTGACCCATAGGTCTTATAAAATAAAATAAATAGATAAATAAATAAATAAATAATCGAAACCATGACTTGAACAGCCAATTTTTAGGAATAAAAAATATTTGAAAGCCAATAAAAGATCAGGTACATAGGCATAGGGCTTTTTACAACTGATGAACTAAAAATTGCATCAAAAGAAGACCGGAAAATTTCAATATTCTGTTCCCGAAATTATTGCATACATGTCTAGAAGAATAAATGCGAAAATAGAGGGACAAAAAAATATCAATATAATACAATAATAACATATAATAAAATTTATTTTTTATTTTATTTTTTAAAAAAGGCGATAATTTATGCGAGTACTGTTCATAGTTTAGGTATTCTACGAACCGGAATACAGTATTAAACAAATAAAGTATAAAAATATGGATATTCAAATAAATAATCATTAACAAATGGGAGAGTATTCAAATAAAATAAAAGAAAAATATCTCTTGACTAAAAATAGTAAGATGATTCGAATTAGATGCATCTCTTCTAAACCGTAACGAATACGTAATGTAAGTCATACGTAATAAAGTAAATGAATTCCTATAATTAATTTCTTGAGCAGGAATTATATAGTAAATAGTTGCATCAAAAATCGTATAAAATTAGCAAGGAAAGAAGCTTTGTTTTCTATCCTCAGAAGTTTATTTCGAAGATCCTTGTTCTCTGTCTATTCATAGCAAAATATATCTTTTTACATTATGTGAAATTTAAATCAAAATATTAATTATTTCATATTTTCTTATCTTGTGGGTAGCTTTTATTAGATTCTTTTCTTTTTACTATTGAGACAAATATCACCAAATGCTAATAAATAATGTAGTTAGTAAATTATTCAATAAAGCACGAGTAATAGATTGTTTTTACCTTTTGAAATCGTTAATTCGCATTGAGAATCAAATTCTACATAATAATATGTAGAAAACACACATTTTAGTATTAAGAAATGCGTATTATTTTTCCCGTTAGGAATCATTTTATTACCTTTCTGTTCCTCTGTGAAATCAAATTTTATAAATATTACTATGTTGATGACATATATTAAAATTTAGGAATGAAAATATCCATATGCTTACCTAAAGTTGCATTTCTTGATAAAGGCATGTTGGTAAACGAGTGAATCTTCCTCATTTGACTGTAATATGGGTTGGATTTGTGAATTAAAATCGAATATTGTTTACTCTTCCTTTTTGCTATTCGATTTATAAAAAAATCAAACACTTTTGTTCTAGGTCTGAGTTGAATTATATTTTGCTGATATTCCCCTTTACACAGTTCTTTTAGCATGCCTGAAAATCTCCAATGTATTGTTAGTGCGTCTGGTCTATTTTCAGGATCAGCGTCCCAACATTGTTTCATTATCTGAACGTATTCTACAGGAATATTTTGACAAATATTTGGGCGTATACCTCTAATAATTGCTAACGCCAACTCATTACTATGTTCAATGTTAATAAACGGAACTTCTCCTGTTGCAACCTCCCACATTAAAATTGCTAAGCTATATATATCCGACTTTTGAGTATGTTGTTTACCGCACAATACTTCTGGTGCAATATAAGGAAGATTTCCATAAAATTTTTTTGACGGCAATGGTTTGTCAACTGGCCCACAAAATCCCATATCGCTAATTTTAAAGCTATTATTTACTGCATTGTATAATATATTACCAGAATGTAAGTCTCTATGCGCTGAATGTTTTTTGTGAATTTCATACAGACTATTTGATAAGGCTGTTATTATCCAACATTTCTTCATCCATGTATCTTCTAAATGATTTTCCAGTAAATATTGTCTTAAATCACCAGAATAAAAATACAAAACAAGCATATAATCTTTGCTTCGTGAATCCCTGGTTAATCCATAACATTTGGCCAAATAATCTGAAGTATTATCGAGAGTAAATTGCGAAATAACCTAATAATTAAAATTTTGTTATTATATAATACCAAAAAATAATAATTAACCAAATTAACAGACCTCTTGAAACCATTTATCATTACTATTAGCTGAATTTTCTAATTTTTTTAATATGACTTTTTGTCGACCACGTCTTTCTAATGATTGAGTTTTATTATTCCACCTATAATAACAACCATCCTTTCGGGTTGCTGTATAAATTTTAGAACATCCTCCCGTTGTTTTGTATGCTATATCCAGGAATTGTTCATATTCTATCCATTCAATAATGCAATCATATATAACAGTCTTGAGTTGACATTCTTGAATTAATCTATCTATATCTTTATTTCCAGAAGACCAATGTCCAAAATTTTTTTCTAAAAATTTTCTAATGCATAACTCACAGTAAAGTGTTGCATGACACAAACCATTGCATTCATTACATTTTCGTTTTTCATAACAATATTGAATTCTGTATAAATCATAATGCTCTTTAAGTTTAATCAACAAACCATTTTTTTCGGAATTGGTTAGTGATAAATCATTTTGAAATATTTGACGCAAGTATTCTTCTTGTTGACGATATTGGGAGTATTTATTATGGTCCAAAGATGCAAAAGCATTTGCCCAAGCTTTATTTGTTTTTTCATTATATATAATCTCACCGGCATACATCTTAAATAAAAGTATATCCATAAATTTTCTACCAAATTATTCTAATAAACAATATATAAATAAATTATACCTTTAAAGATAAATATTGATGGTACGGTAATTGGCGTTCTTTTTCGAATAAAGGTAGTGTCAGATCTAATATACCACAGTACGCATGCATGAGTTCTGCATCACAAAAGAATTATTGCATGTCAGGATGCACAAATCAATGATAGATGTGTCAACTCTCGATAAAAGAAACTGTGTACAAATAGTCTATTTTAGAAACATTAATTGAAAATCGTTACGGTGATGAAAACTTTCCGGGTCCTGGTTTATATACACGAGGAGATTTCGAAAAACATGAAAACTTTTTTTAAGCGTAAAAAGTTGAACATAATCCGCAAAATTAAATCCACGTACAGTAAAGTTTCAATGATAAAATTTTTACTAGTAAACAATTAAACTTTAAAAATATTATCGTTAATCCTTAATAATAGTTTCTTATAATTTTTTTTTATATTATGTAAATCGACTTTAGTCAATTAAGTATGGCTCGATACACTGGTATAAGTCGCGCAAGGGCTATTATCACGAGGATCACTCTTACGTACCAAGATCTGTGACATGTAAAGGTGTAGATCTATTTGGTGTTTTCTTTCTTCTCCATGTCAAATCCATCTAAACTATGAACTGCAGGTTAAAAAAAATTTTTTTTATTAAAAAAAGAAATAGCTTATATCGGAGTTTAACTTCGTGTTGAGTTACTACAATCACGTGATTTAGGTAAATCAAATGGAGTTTCTTTTACGATGGCATTTTCTTTTATCAAGAATTGAGCATATTTAGAATCAGATAGACAAATCAACTACTGACATTTTATCACAAAATTAGCGCATCTTGTCAAATTCTTTATAGTAAATAAAATTTTCTTGCAAAATTTATTAATTTAGGACAGACAAATTTTAATACACTGTAGATGCAATAAATAAAATACAAAATTAAAGCAGTATATTTACAAAAATTAAAAACCGATTCACACACATAAGAATCTAAATCTCTGTTTTTTACTTGAAACCTTAGCTTGTAATATTTCCAATTGTTTTTGCAATTCTTTTAATGCCAGCTCTACGTTGGCCTTTGCCTTCTTCTCTTCTAATAATGATTGCTCAACTTTTTGTCGTTCTTCTTCCATCTCTATTATGATCTTATACAATTCTTGAATTTCAATCCTTGATGTCTTAGAGAATGTCGATAAATTGTTGGCACAACTTTTTTGTAGCTGACGTTCAAGATCTGTTATTCTTTCTTGAAGCTCCTTAATAGTCTTTTCTTTTTGATCGGAAGTATGTGCGTCAAAATTAGATGGTTGTGAGCCATTATCTTCAATAGCCTTTTTCTTTCTTTCGGTACTTGAATGCTGTTTGAGACTTGTGAGTTCACACTCAAGTGACTCCAATTTGCTATTTAATTCAGCAATATGAGCAGCGGTTTTACTTCCGTCTTGACTCGCCATCTTTAATTGATCCAATGCGTTATCTATTTTATGATCAACTTCGTTCTTCTTGTCAAGTAACGATTTGTTGACTTCCTCTAACTCTTCTTTTTCGGCCTCGAGTTTTACGATTCTTTCTTTTAGCGTTTCAACAGAATCAATATCTTCTAAGGATTTTAATTGATCAAGTTCAACTTCTAGATTTCTTAGGTTGTCTGTCAATGATGATGCGCAAAATCCGACCTCGCTAATTTTAGAGGTCAAGTTTTCATGATTCTGCTGTAAATTTCCTGTGACTGTGGACAAGCGAGCAAAAGTGGGGTTCACGAGAACTGAGGTTCGCTTATTAATTTCAGATGATGAAGAGCTTTCCTGTGCGAATTTCTGTTCATTCATCATTTCAAGAGCGGCTTCCAACTCTGCGATGCGATCTTTTTGTTCTTGGGAAAGAGCTTCCGCATCAACAAACTTATTGGCCACATCCGTAAAGTTGTCATTTAATAGGTCGTAATTCTTCCTTAAAGTCTTAATTTGTTCCTCGAGCTCAAACTGAATTCTACATTGTTCTTCTTTTTCTTGTTCAGCCTGAACTATTATGCCTTCCAAAGCTTCAACGCGTTGTATGAATTGCAACTTTAGCTCTTCTGGGATAGCTTTTTCATCACCTTCAGGGTTCTGACCGGCATTTTCGATCACATCTTTTAAAGAGGCACATTGTTCTTTGAAGGCTTTGATCTCTTCATCTCTCTGCTGACGGAAATCTTGAAGCTGGGATTCTAACACACGTATCCTTTCAATCTGTTGAACCTCGGACTCTTTAACCTTTTCAAGTCGACGATTTGTTTCCATTATTATTTTTTCCTGTTCCTTCAGTGTATTCTCCAATTCCTTTACCAACGATGATTGTGCAGTTTCTGTGACCCTTGCTTCCTCCAATTTAATTTCCATCTCTCTGACACGTGTGGCACCTTCATTATCACCTGCCAAGGTCGAATTTTCTTGAATCTTTTTTGTAAACTCTTCGAGCAAAGAATCCTTAGATTCTATCAATTGCTCTCTCTCTTTTAACATCATATTATAGTTACTGATTTGTGAATTAAGCTTCTCGATCTTTTCCTCAAACTCCGCAGCCATCTCTTTTTGTTGATTTTCATGTGACAAGAGATTACGTGATAATTCATCTTTCTCCTTTTCAAGGCTAACTATCTGATGTTCAAGTTCGCTCAAGAGTTCATTCTGGGATTCCATTTCATGTGTAGCAACCTCCAATTGTTCATGGTACACTAAAGTATCCTTACAGCTAATGTCTTTTAACTCGGAGACCTCCTTTTCTAAAAGCTCATTCTTCTGCATGACAGTTGTCAAGAAATTCGTCAATTCTTCAACTTCCTGTATTGTTGTGGCATGATTCTCCTTGGTCAGATTCAATTCATCCATCAAAGTTTGCAAGCCCCCTTCGAGTGTGACCACAAGTTTCGTTTGAGCTTGGAAGCTTTCTTTCATACTCGTCCACTCGTTCATTATAGCAGCCTTTGCCTCCTTGGCGTCCGTGACCTGATGTTGCAATTGTTCGATTACGGCATCTTTATCAGCATCACTTTCTTTAAGGATTCTTAATTCCTCTTTTATGGCCTGCAATTTTTTAGACTTCGCTTCTGCTATTTCAAGTTGCAACTCCAATTCCTGGACCCTTTCTTTTAGTCGAGATTCTATAGCTTTTAGTTCTGCAAACTCTTTTCGTAATGCTGCCATGTCCGGGTCTCCTTGCGCCACGAGTTCAAGTTGAGTCTCATACGTTTTTATTGTTATATCTTGTTCCGACTTTTCAGCTTTTAAACGTTCAATTTCTTCTTTTAGTCTCTCAACAGTTGACGACTCATTGCTTTTTGCGCTGTCATATTCTTTCTTTACACTATCATACTCTTTCTTCAAATCATCGTGTTCCTTCTTAACATTGATTAATTCTGCTTCTATCAATCTGCGTGCCTCCTTTTCATTTTTCTCGGCTTCTGACAGTTGTGACAAAAGTTCCTCAATTTGCTTCTGTGTTTCTTTATTTTGAGCCTTGACAATGTTCAACTGTTGCGTGAGAACTCCAATCTCGGCCTCATTTTCTCGAAGCTTTTGTTGCATCAAACTTTTGTCAACCAAGTTACGTTTCAAATTCTCGACAAGATCATTCTTCCGTTTAATTTCTGATCGAAGCATCTCGAAATTTGATTGCACCAATGATACCAAATCTTTCTTCGAATCGACAACGTATTCCTTTTTTCTATCTCCGTTATGATCGCTTTCAGTACTAGAGGAGTTGATGTTCAATTCTTGTTGCAAAATTTCGAGATTCGATTGAATGATATCAAACGTTCTTTGCGTCGGGTCCGCTACGTGTATGAACGAATTCCGTTTGGAAGATGATGCAGAGTGTTGTCCTCTGAATCTTGACAACTGAGCTTCTAAATCCTTGACGGTGCCCTCCAATGTGATCACATTTTCACCTTCAATATTTGGGGATGCACGAGAACCCGGTGTGCTGTGCGCGCCACTGTCGACATATGCATCCATAAAGTAATCGTCAGCTTGCTTATTCTTATCCTGGATCGCCAATCGACGAGCTTCTTTGACATCTCTAAGTTTTTCTTCGAGTTGCAGAATCTGATTCTCGTGTTCATTATCTGGAAGCAATAGAGCGGCAATGGCATTACTCTTGGCCTGAATCTCAAGTTGCAATTTTTCAACTTGCTCCCGAAGTTCGAACACTTTTTCCTCATTCTCATCAGTGTTGTTATGACTCGAGGCCACTCCCGTTGCTGTGTCCTGCATGTCGGATCCTTGAATAATTGCGAGTTGTGCTTCCAATTCTTTGATCCTGGACGATAATTCATTTACATGCGATTCATAACTCGTCTCGTCGTTGCCATTCGTATCTCCGGCATATTCTTGTTTTTCCTCGATTGTAACCCTTAACTGTTCGCGTAATTCCCATATACTTGATTGCAACTGTTGAGCTTCCACAGATTTCAGCTTACTTTCCTTCTCACGCTCGAATATATTTTCCATGGCCTTTAGTTGTTTTTCTTTAAGCTGATTAACTTCGTCTCGTAGTCTCTGCACAATCTCGAGCTCGTCGATCTGGCTCGTGGTGGGAGTGGCGTGCTTCTCATTAGCCTTGTCCCCTTTGAACGAGTTTTCCATGACCAAGTTAACTTGCAAAGTCGCTAGCGCGTCACGTCGTTCGATTTCTTCGCGAAGTTCATCAAGAGCTTGTACGGTCTCCAAATGTTTGTTCTCCAATCTCAATAATTCATGTCGAACAGCGTCCAGGCCTGCAGGCTTGTCCTTTTGCAAAGACTCCAAAGACTTCAATTCGAGTTGCAATTTCTCCATGATGATCGCATACTCTAAATCGCATTTATCCGATCCTTTAAGCTCCATCGATGCTGACATGGACACAGCCTTACGGTGTAACGAAGATCTCCCGGAGAAAGCTGTGACCGATGATCGCTGAGATAGCGTTGTATCATCTCTCGGAGAATCGGAGTAACAAGTAGCAGACGTAATCGGGGATATTGGTGTTGAGGAGAACGAATGCAAATCCTCCATCATCTCTGAATGTTGCCGTCGGGATTCCTCAAGTTGATTTTGGAGTTCTTGAATCAACCGAAGGCTGGCCTGATATTTTAGTCTCGAGTCCGCAAGGCTCGTTAAATTCTTGTTGTACAGATCTTGCGTTCTGGCCAATTTTTGTTCCAAATTAGAATGCTCTTGCGTGTCAGATTCTGCGATTGGGACTTTTCCTTCGAGTTTGGATTGTAGACCTTGTATTTGATCAAGCGATTCTTTGTATTTCTTTTTTAACTCGGTCAATTCACTTACAGATTCTTCGTGAATCTTCTCAATTTCCGACAGTTTTGATTCAAGCGATAGAACAGTCAACAAGTTATTTTGGCTATTTTGGTCGGTCTCACCAGCCGATTGTATATCGGAAAATCCAAATCGAGTTGTGGGGGAAGGAGGTACCTCCAATTTGCTCACCTTTTGCACCTCATTAATAAGTAGATTTAATTTTGACTCTAAATGTGAGATTCTGAGGTTCCTATCATCCAATTGATCCAACAAGCTCTTTTTCTCATCACTGCAATCAAGCACTTTGAATTTCGCTTCCAACGAATTGTAGGACTCTTCCTTTTCCCGTAAGGATCTTTCCAGCATCTCTATTCTTTCATTATTACTCTCAC
>CAJVPT010005851.1:0-11697 GCA_910592055.1 Acaulospora colombiana | reverse complement strand
TGTTTTATGACTTTTCTCTAAAAATTACCAAAAAAGGAAATTTTGAAAAAAAAGATGGATCTACGGGAAAGAGTGATCGGTTGATTAAATTATAATAATATAAATGACATATTATATATTATATTATAGTTTGTATATCAAACTCAACTGATAAATCTTAATTTAATATTTACTGAGCAACTCTTAGATATATAAAGAATACACACTTTCTAATGATGTCAGCTCATTAGATACTAAAAAAAATTGATAACAAAAAAACACTCAATTGATTTCTAAAACTATAAAACCTTATAGGAGATTCAACTGTTATAATATTATATCTCAATCCAAATACTGCCAACATCTTTCTACAAAGTACACCAATAACAAACACAACTATCACAAAATCCTATTGGATAGCTACAATAAAAATGATTAAATACTTATTGAAAAGAAACAAAGAAACAAAGAAACAATTTGGACAAAACAATATTATATCAACACTATACTTTACAAAATAATGAATTTTTATTGTTCAGATATCCAGGATGTAATATAAATGAATATACAATATACTTAAATACATGTTTCTTCTATTCAAATCACAAAATACAATTATAATTCCAACAAACTTTAGTATCACATCTGCTTTGTATCCTGAAAACCCTTTACAGCTATCAATTATTATAAAAACAATAATGTCTTCTGACTCAATACAAGTAGCACTCAATCATCTAACCACCTTATCACTTAAAGAATCAATACATGGCTCTTATATAATCATAAAAGATAATAATATTATATAAAGTCATATTCAATAACATTTCAAGAATAACCAAATATATTAAACAAACTAATACATATTGCTATCTTTATAACTGGTTTTCTTTCTAGATCTATACAAATGGATTCAAATCAGATTGGAATAACACATCACATATGGGCATAGAATGAATCATCATTACACCTACATAATAGGAGTTTCAATTTCAAACTCAAGTAAACAAACACTTATCATCTATCAGAGTAAAGATTATGGCAATTTATATAGCATTAATAATGATATTCACTCAATCTTTTGTAAATCTCTATACTGATAGTCAAGTAGCAATATCCTGTATTAATCAATCTTTCAAACAAAAACCTAATCAAGTGATTTGCAAATACAAAAACTAAAAACTACTATTAGGCATTTAAGATATATGCAAAACCAATAACATTAACATTCACTTGCACAAAGTTTCAGTATATACAGGAATTAAATACAATAAATTAGCAGACTAGTTGGCTAAAATTGATCCCTTCAACAATAGCATGGCTCCTAGAACTCTACAAATTGAAATATTAATATCCAATACATCAAACATTACAATAATTCCAGTATGGGACAAGAATACAATAGATATTCCAGTCAAAACAATATATCAATAACTCTCATAAGTCAAAAGATTGGCACAATAAAGAGTTTTAAATAGGACCCTTACAGATTTCATAAGTTAATACAAATATATAAACTGGGTAGCAACTTTTAATAACCTACACCCCTTTAAAATAAGTAATAACAATACATCAATAAAAGATCAATAAATCAAAAAGTTTTCAATTAACTTATAGAACAATGAATTACCTACCAAAATTAAACTGCACACAAGAAAACCTACACTCTACACAGATAATCTTTATCTTTAATGCAATCTAATAGAAGATAATTATCACGTTTTTCTTTGTGACATTATATCACAAGACCTTATTATATATGCAAATGAAATTGCAATTAACATATATAAAAAATACATTTGTTCAGTAATAAAAAGCAACTATGTACAAATAATCAAACAACAAATGTCCTTATAAATACCATAAGAACTCAAACTTTTTATCAAAGGAGTACTATTTAAGTTTTTAATATCATCATATAAAAGATTACAATAGATTCTTCCAGTGCACAGAAATGTATCAAAGAAATAATATATAAATAGAAAGAACTGCTCTACCACAAATGGTTAAACTGGTGGCATATCTTTCAACATTGAAAGCAAACAATAGAAATCAACAAGCAAATTGAAAAACAATACAAATACATGAAAAAAGTTCAACAAAATAGCAGATGGATCAATGAACAAGCCATTAAAGACAGTTTTATTACTATTATTAACAAATATCTGAACAATTTTATAAAATATAACACCCCTATTTTCTCTTTGTTTAATATAGAAATTAGTGCTAGCTTTGCCTTGGCAGGTTAGTTTCACCCTTAGTCAGGAGTGACAACAAGCCATCTAATAGACTATAGTTATAAAAAGTTTAGTAGCATAAATGATATATAAAATACCTTCTATCTTTTTTTGTAATTCCTATAATATGTATTGCAAATTACTTTATAAAAGCTAATAAACAAGGCTAAGTTAGCAAAAAAAAAATTATATATTAAGTTTGTATTATTCATAATTTATAAATATAATCCCAATTTAAAAAAATTTGTGCATAAGTTTATCAATATTTTTACTTTATTGCTGATGAATAGTGGCTAAATTTTTAATGAATAGTTAATAAACCTTTAATGAATAATTTAATAAATAGTTGCTAATTTTTTGATGAATAGTTAATAAATTTTTAATGAATAATTTCGATAAATAATTGTGAATTTTTAATGAATAGTGATGGATTTTTGATGAATTTTTGATAAATGATTAATAAATTAATGCTAAATTTTTATTGAATTCTTAACAAATAATTTTGTAACAAACTTTTAATGAATTATTGCCAAATTGTTAATGAATTATTGTCAAATTGTTAATAAATTATTTGACAAATTGTTAATAAATTTTTTGACAAATTGTTAATAAGCCGATTTTTGTAGTTGTCAATTTATTTATATTATTTTTTTATCAAATTGTTTATTTTTTGCTGAATATTATATTAGTGGCAGTATATTGAATAATTTTTTTTCGATTAGTGTTTGGAAATCTTTGTATCTTAATTTTCAGATTTTGTAAAGGTATTGATTTGTCTCTTGTCTGATCTCTTTGAGGCATTGATATCAGCTTTGTTTATTTGATATACAGTATGTTACTGCTGATAAGTTTCCTTTAGAATTATATCTTTGATTGTGGTCTTGAGGTATTTAGTATATTTTAAAGATGTATAATTCCTATATTTTGCAATCTGTGTTTCAAGATCTTTTGTTATATCATAGTGTTTTAGTTTTTTAATTATGCTAGTTTCTATTTGATTTTTTGTTTTTGTTATTGTTTTTTGGTATATAAAGATATGTGTGATATTTTTTTTTCTCCACATTTAATGCATTTATTATCTATATATAGGTTAAATAGGTATAAATAGAATTTGACTTTGATTGATAATTATTTATTTCAGAGATACATGTTGAATTTCTCAATTGCTGATCTATTCAATTTATTTGTTATTTACTTATTTATATAGGTTGTAATAGAATTATTGTTATTAATCAATAAATTTGTCTGATAATTCTAACACTAAATTCAATACTTATCTATTAAGTAGCCTTCATCTTACAAGGTGTGTAGCTTTAGTAAATTCTTGGGTCATTTATATTATAAAAACTTTTAAGATTCTATTGTCTTATAACAGAATAAGTATAAATTGTGAATTTTGTATAGTGCAAACCTCAATATTCTTTTTTTTTTATCTTATTTTAAAATTTTATATCTATACTTGTCAGTTAGTCCACTTAATTATTATGATTATTTCCTGAATATATTTTTATTTTAATAAAATCGAGTTTTAAGTGACTTTACTGGATCATATTTTTTCAACTATTATAGGATTCCAAGATTTTTTTGTTTTTTCAGAATATTAATATGGTCAGTCTGGATTACTTTATGAATATTATTAATTACAACTTGACTATTCATGTAGATATTAGCTCTACTGAATAGAAATGGTATACTAATAGCTATTAAGATGACTATTAGTTCAGCTTTGATTGATAATAAAAAGTTCTTCATTTGTTCTAGAAGAATACTTCTTGTTCTTTTCTGGTTATAATTATTTATTTGAAATCTATATAGTATCTTTTAAGATGTTATTATAGGGATTTATCTATATAAATTTCAAAAGTAATATCATTATGCAATTGTCTAGTGATGTTTGCTAGTTCGTCATAATAATTTGGATGTCTTGAAGAATTTATTTAAGTGTATAGTATGTAGGTCTTCTTCAGTTGTTTAATAGTTGTTTTTTATTTATCATCTATCATTACTTGTTGGAAGTATTCTTTTAGTTCTAAGATGATTAAGTTGGATATTACACTGTTTTTAAGTTTGATAGTGTTTACTGTATTAATTTATATAGAAATTCTGATCTATTGTACTGGAATTGTTACTATGTCTTGTTTTGAGATACTAAAAGTGTATGTATAAATAAGTTATTTGTCTTGATTGATATAGTATTATGTACATTTTATAAATGGAGATATATTAATTACTTAAATATATCCCTATATATGGTTTATTATTATTGATTTTTTTTAATTTTTATTAATCACTATCTTATTGTCAATCTCTTTTATAATTCACTATAGTTTTTAATATTCATTTTAATTATAAGTATGCATTGGAGAAAAAGATTGATTTTGATTTGTTGTTAAATATTTATGTTTTGTATATAGTTTTGGAATCACTATTGAAGATTAAAAAATCAAGTTGAGTTGGGCTTGGTAGAGTTCTGTTATGCAACCTGATAATTTGATACTATTTAAGAGATTTTTTCTATTAATATTAAAAAGTTGTTTTATAAATATAATATTGTACTTCTTTAGGCTTAAACAAATTTTTTTGTAAAAGTCTAGATCTAATATATCTTCAATAATAGTATTGACTTTCTCAATAGTTTGAAAGTTGCTATATTGTATTTTCTAAAAAATAAAAATATGTGTCCTGAGTAGCCAAATCATATTATGAATAAGGTTCCTGTCTGATTCTAAGAAAGGAACCTGTATACATTTATAGATTTCTTTGAAGAATCAGATATATTTTGTACTAATTAAAGTCAATGTCTTCTTATATTACCTGTAATATTCTGTTTGTTAATTTTGATGTATCAGTTGTTGGTATATAGTTGTATCTGTCATTTAATATATGTATTATATAATATTTATATTTATTGTATAGTATATTGTTTAATACTATGTTTGCAAGATATATCTTATATTTGAAAGTAAAGATTATCTTGCTCATTGATTAATTGTATATTTGTTTTATTAATATAAGATTATTACATAAAAATTCGATACTAGGCATTAGTATATAATTAATTATATATTGATCTTACTTGTCAGTAACTTTATATATATATATTAGTATTTGTATATCAGCTATCTTTTTGTCTTATAAGAGACAAGTATAAAGGCTTGGACTATGCTCTAGAATTAATTATTTGAGTTTTATTTTTTTAAAAAATTTTTAAAATAAATAATTTTTTATTTAAAAAAATAATTTATTATTATTTTTTATATAATTTATTTTTAGTTAGAGTTTTATTATATTCATTAAACTAGGCTATTAGTATGTATCTAATGAGATTTGAATCACCCTCCAATACTCCCAGATATATTATTTGCTCAGATCTCGGAAGGGGGCACTTTTCTTCTTTATCACCACCTGTGATATCAGATCAGTACTATGTGATTGATTTTTATTTAAGCGGAGTATCAGATTGTGATATTCTAAGCTAGGAGGGTGTGGGTCCTAGAGGCTGCCAGGACAGGGGTCATTGGGATGTTTTTATGGTAGGCTAGACCAGAAGCCTTTCTTTATGCAATCCTTTCAGTAGTATGACCATAGATCTCAACCCCTAATTGATGAAGGGATAGTAACAAGCTGCAAGATGAATTCCTCCTGAGAGAGGTTATCTCTATTGAGTTGTGTTTAATAGTAGACTGATAATATATCTTAAAAAAATTCTATGTAATAATTCTGCATAAATACAAATAAAACAAGGCTGAGCCGAAAAAAAAACTCTTTTCCGTAGATCTATTTTCTAAAAAGTTTTCTTTTATGGTAATTTTTAAAGAAAAAGAAAAGGTGAACAGAGAGATGTCCTCTCAAAGAGAACTTCATAGTAAAATGGCCCAATGGAAACTCAACTACAATAAGAACATACTTATAAGAGGTAATGCAAACAAGTCTCACAAAGAAATAACAACATGAGCAGTAAAGGAAAACACTATAAACAAAGGAAAAGCTAAAGAAACATTCAAAATGAAATCCACAGGGAAGATTCTAGTACTCGAAACCTGTCCCAAAACCTGACAACACAAACCATAACATTTAATCCACCAATAGAAACTGTCCAAATCATCAACTGGAATAAGAAAATCAAAGAAAACATTTTAGTTACTAAAGATCCAACAATGAACTAACTCAACAGTATCTCAACAACAATCAATACAGAGATGTCAAAAGAAGCACTTTTAGAAACAACCAATGAGATACCAAGAGTAACACGCATAGATGACTCAGATATGGAAATGGACATAAAAGAAAATCAAGGCTCAACTTAATGTTAGCAACAAGTTGGTGACAAGAGCAAACTAAAGTTGAACAACCAAACCACTAAATCAAGACTCCTCTCTTCTTTCAACAAAATCACCTGCTATGACAGAAAGAGAGCCAAGATCAGTATCCTAGCCATAGACTTGCTAGGCAGAACTACAGCTCAAAGGATAACTTCCTTATCAAGGCCCTAAACTTACCAGATGAACTGATGACAATTCGAAGCAAAAGAAAAAGTGGTTGAACATATCATTGCTATTTTGAGTAACAAACAAGAAGCAATTAAGATTTGCAATACTCTATTATCTAATATGGACAATAAATATATAGATCTCATGGAATACACAAATCGAGTCCTAAAAGTTTTTTATGTACAATAGAATGTGGGCCATATGAAAGTACGTGGTCAAACTACAACAAAGCTCACCAATATCTACCCAATATCACTGCCTTCAACCTAAAAAGAATTTGTGAACAATCAAGGTTAAAACCTGTTATATCCTGAAAAGAATGTCATACCTAAGAAAGAGATTTACAGTTATCAGCTTTAGCAACCAGGAAGATTTAGAAGCTGTTACATCTCAAGAATTCCAACTTGAAGATTTTAACTGTACCTGGCAACCAATCGAAACCAAACTATGCACAATCTGCGACAGCCCAGATCAACTACTCAATGACTGACCTAACAAAGAAAGAAGAATGCAATAGAGGAAATATAATAAAGAACAAGTAAACAAATTTGGCAAACTATACAACAAGTCCAGACCTATACATACTACTCCAATTAGAAATCAAACCAGATCTTTATAGTATCATCATATCAAGCCAGGATTCTACATAGCAGTAGTCAAATCTGGATAACACTAATCAAGCTGGGTAGAAAAGAGCATTTCAATACTAATTGATATCATAGCCTTCCTAAAAAAAATCAAACAAGAAATTAAAAAAATCAAAGAAAACATTATCAACCTGGATGAAAGAGTATATAACCTGGAGGCTCTTGAAAATAAACTCATAGATACCATGATAACTGAGAATAGGAAAGAAAATCTTTCCAATCAAAACAAAACATTTAGTACACAACCAAACAAAAAGAAGCACTCTAATATTTGAGCTCAACACTAACAAATTCATGAGTCCATAAGTAGGATAAACCAAAATATATACAAGGTACTAAACACAATCCCAGAACTGATCTCTAGCATAACCTCCTCTTCACTTGGAAATCATCAATGAATAATACAACAGAATATTTTTTACCAGAAAATTCATTGTATAACAGTTATAATACACAAACAGAAAAAACATCCAGAGACACACAAAAATAAATTTTCATAGATCTTATTATCCCCTCAAATGACTATACATTAGAAGACAATTCCAGCAGTATCAACTCAACAGTATATACTAATTCATATATTCAATATTCAATTTGGCAAACCACAATAGTCAAGACCTAATAAATAATTATAAAATAAAAACCTGGTTCAACTGGTATGCCACAAAAGACTGTGACATTATAGTAACAACCGAGATCAATGGCACCCATCAACAATTAAAACATTGAAAATATCTACTCAATAACATAATTTGATTACACAATGATAAACAGACACTTGGATATAAACTAAACCTGATAATAAAAAAAGATATAGCAGATCATATTTATAAATACAATACTTGGAAGAGAAGGCTCATCCATGCAGACCTTGCCATCACTAAAAAACAAAAACTCAGAATCATAGGCATTTATTTCCATACAAACAAAAGAGATAAAAGATGACAAGACACTCTCACAAACTGAAACAATGGATAAAAGAAGCCCTTCAAAAAAACTGACACCTCCTTATCTTATGGGACCTCAATGGAGTTTCCAATCCAGTATGGGACAAAAGCAGCATGCATAAACAAACAATATCCAACAAAGAAACAGGTCCCCAAATAGAAATTCTTTTAGACCATAGTCTAGAGGACATATACAGACTACACAATCCAAGTAAAAGAGAATTTATCTGGTATCAGAAGGATAGCAACAGTAGAATTGACTAAATTTGAATGAATACACTCCCCTTATGGCATAAGTAAGAAAGCTATATTGGAGAAGCCTTAGACTCCCTAATTTTTAGTGATTACAAACTTACTATAATTGAAATAAAGACATGGCAACTAAACTTTCACAAGAAGGTCTCCCATTACAAGCTGAATCACAGATACTACTGACAGCTGGTCAACAGTGAACAATAGAAAAAATTTTTCTTAGAAGTTGACAGAGCTCTCGATAATCAAAGCACAAAACCAAAATTGATAGATAGACAATGAAACTGTATATGCAACTATATCCTAAAAGCAGACAAGCTCCATATTCCAAAGAGAAAACAATATAGGAAAAAAAGAATAATCAGTGAGGAAGATATAACCAAAGACCCTTAATATAGATGCAATTCTTTCACAATAAACTGAAAGCCATTCAGAAAACCAACAAATATCCTTCTACTCTACCAAAACAACTTCAGAAAAAGTTTCCAGACATCCAGTAGCATCTTACAAAACTAAAGACAGAGCATACCATAACTTTTGGCAACATGGGCTAGACTATATGCAGAAAATTATATGTGGTCACAAAGTTATTGCCCAAGCAATCACCTATAGAAATCAAGCCCTAGCAATCAGATGCAGATCAATAATAAGACAAGAATACTTATAAACAAATAAAAAAGCAATAATCAACAGTATCATGAAAAACTTAGAAGAACTATCATCCTGGATAAAATTATTATAGAAGGCAAAGAAGTATCAATTATAATCAATTCAAAAGAAATTAAAAACAGGATCAAGAAACACTTTTAGGACTGGACACTAGCCTGAAAAATTAAACCAATCTCTGACTTACCCTACTGAGCAGCAGAATACAAATCAAAAAAGAACATCAACTCCTGTTGGTACCAGTCAGCCTTAAGTGAAATATTCGCCAATGAAATCAAAAAAGCAATAAAAGACAGAAGTGCAAAATCAGCTTCTGGAAGAAATCCGATTCCCTATATTGTCTATAAAAAACTTGGAGCCAAAGAAAAGAAGAAATCTGTTTTCTCTTCAACAGAATCATTAGAAAAGGGGACACTCCAAAAGACTGGAATAAAGGAACTATTTACCCAATACCAAAACCAAAAGATTGGGAAAACAACCTAGACATGACATGATTAATTACACTCCTTGATACAGAAGAAAGATTTTCATAAAAATTATCACAAACAGATTGGCATGATGCATAGAAGACCACAAGATTCTCTTAGAACTAAATAGGGTAGCACTCCCGGCTGTAGCATACAAAAACCAATCCATATAATAAATAATATTATCGAACATGCAGAAGATACGAACAGACAAACTTGAATCCTCAGACAAGATATGTTAAAGGCATACAACTCAATCAATCTGGAAATGATAACTTTAGCTCTCAAATATATCAAAATCCCTTCTTAAATTATTAACATCCTTCTGAATAAATTCAATTGAAGACAAAATATAGTATTAACATGCTATGGATCTATAGCAGAATATGATATTGAGAATGATATTGGCCAAGAGGATACAATATCTCCACTTTTTTGATATATTTTTTATGACCCACTCATAATCAAAATTGATCAAAACTTTTTAGGATATGCAATTTCTACAAAGATATGTAAAAATCTTCAAGAAGAATGATTGATAAAAAAAGTTAATATTGTAGTCAGTGCTATATGGATGACACCTCCTGGATCACAGACAATATAGAAGATATGAGAGAAATTATCAAAAAAGCTAAGGAATTTTATTACATCAATAATGTTAAAATCAATTCACAGAAATCACAACTCATCATTATCAATGGAAAAAGAAAGAACTTAGAGCAAGAGATAGTAATAGATAATTAAATCATTCAGGATTGCCCTAAAGAAATACCAGTCAGAATCCTAGGAGTGTGACATAACAGTTCAGGAAAGAAAGACTACCAAAGAAATCTAATCCAGCAAAAATTTATAAAGACTAAAGCACTCATAGAAATGAAAAACCATATAGATAAATAGATGCAATATGTTATAAATTATGTCCTAATTCCTAGTGCTAAATACCTGTGGAATGATATGATCCTATCAGAAAAATTATGCAATCTTCTCAGGAGTAATATCACTTCAATCTTCAAACACAAACTAGGTTTAGCCAGAATGACTTTTAATAATATTTTATAAAACAAATATGAGTACAATATAATACACCTCTAGAATAGACAATTATTATTACATACTACAAACTGGATTAATAGAATCAATAGAATCAATGGGGCAAGAGAAATTGCAAGAATAAGATTTTAAATCTTACAAAATAAATTCTGGTCAACACATCCCATTATAAACAAAATAGAAAGTCCCTTGAAAAAGCTAGGCAATAATCTGATACATGATATTATATGGCTCTTGAGAAAACATGGCTTCATAGTATACTTGTCACAAGAAACTCACAGCTTGATCCCTAATAAAAGAAGTTGACACTCCAACTGAAGATATAATAAGCAAGGCCTTCTTCGTCAAATATCAGAAAAATCTAAAGAAATACAATATTCTTTTCACAAGACAACTCCTTAATGCAAATAGAACTAAAATACTAGAATGGTATCAAGTCATCCAAATCAATAAAAAATCTATCCCAGGCCCAACTTCCAGTTGGTTAGAAAACAAAGACCAAGGTGACCCCAATACAACTAAAAATGTCTTCACACAATGTATACCCACAGCTAACCTTTTCACAACTAATCTTACTAGATCTATACAATAAAAGAAGGCATCCCAACCATTGGTAAAAAACAACAAAAAATAGATAAGAACACTACTAAATATAGACATTATATATAAAATCCAGAAAGCTTCCCATTAGAGACATGTGAAGGATGCACAATTAATGTCTTGGAGGACCAAATAGAAGAATGCAGCTTCATGGTTATCAAACAATAATTTATCAAAATACCAGTCCATAAAAGCAAGTCTTTAACAAGGAAAAGCCATCATACTAAAAGAGAAATAAACCTGATGAAACAGGGTCCCCCAACTCCCTATTCATTACACATTTTGAATATATTGTCAACCTATCCAATTCACCTCTTAGGAATCAGATAGAGACAGAGAACTAGTGCAGGGAAACACCAAGTTAG
>CAJVPT010005850.1:0-11698 GCA_910592055.1 Acaulospora colombiana | reverse complement strand
GAGACGAGTGAGCTAGTTAAAGTTTTAGCTTTAGCGATTCATACTATATGTATAGCTTACAATTGTTTAATAAAGCATATATAACTAGCCTGACAGAGGGTTTAAAAAAAAAAAAAATAGTATATTTATTTTTTTTTTTATTAAATTTTTACTTTTAAATAATTTTAATTGAATATTATTGTAAATCTTATAATAATTAATAAAAAAAAATAAATATATTTAATGATAATAAAACTTTAAAAATTTTTTTTAAAAATATAAGAAATAGAATAAATATTAAGGCATAATATATGTGAATTTTATAATTTTTAATTATATAATTAAAGATTTAAAGTTGAAATTTATAATAAAAACATAATAAATAGACTCATACTTTTGAAAGTAACCATAAATATATACTTATATATTTGATTAATTTATAAAAAATTTCAAATTCAATAATTAATAAAACATTGGTTTGTAAATTAAAATTTTTGAAAAAATAAAATATTGTTTTTTAAAAATTTTTTTAATATCTATATATTAATTTTTTAATTAATAAAAGTAATATTTATTATTTAATTATTACTATAAAGTTTTATCTTTATTTTATGGTTAAACATCTATAAAAGAACTTTATAAAGGAGTCATCTCTCATAAAAAAACTCTTTCATAATTCTATATAAAAACATCTCTACAGTAAGATAAAAGAAACTGTTAAGTTATATTTCACGCAACTACCCTTCAGATTTTTCTATATCGACCACCGGAAATATTCAATGTCCCACTTGTTTTTTAGGATGGAATTTCTGCAGGGGAAAAAAAATCAATGATCTCCGAATAAAGTGTGAGAATATTTAAATCTTTCCTTTAAAACCGGAAATCCATCCTGAAAAAAAAAATCAGCCAATCCAATTTCGGAATTGCGTGTAACAGTTTCCCTTTGAGTCACCATTAGATGTTAGTTGTTTTTGACCTCATATAAATTGTATAAATTAATCTTCCCATGGTTCAATGGGATTGCCCCAAAATTTTTTACCAATAATACCCTAATAATACGGATATTGATCTGTACTTTTCTTTGCGGTTGGTTCCCAGCGATATATCCATATTACATTACCCCTTCAATATGCCGGTGTGCACATCCTGCCATCAAACTAAGCAAGACGAGGCTTTCTTTCACAAGAACAAAAAGTGGAAAACTTGCCAAAATTGTATCGAACAAAGGGCACTCAAAAAACAAAAAACAAAGAGAAAACGCGATGACCAAGCGGTTGAAGAGGAGGAACCATTACGAGTTTCTCTTAGAACTGTAGGACTCATGGAATTATCCAACCTGGTCGCTAATGAGATACGCAACATAGTTCATAACCCTCAACCCATCGGTCCTGACGGAAACCCACAGTGTTCTTTGAACTTACGTGTAGCTCTTAACCTCACGAATATGATAACCGGCAATGAAAATCCCAAAGATATTGCCAGGTGGATTGTCGAAGAAATTGAAAGAGCCGATGAGTATAATTGGACGTAAGTATTTTCCTTCCAACTATATTTATTTACGATAATTTTAATGATAGTTTTAAATAATTATTACCTATTTTATGTATTTTTTTCTCTGTTCGAAATGATTTTAACATAGTTATAATTGTATGAACACCTCAATGCGTCACAAAGATGTTGCAAAGTTCTACTATGTTTGCAGTCAATCTCTAGTTGCTATGAAAGAGTACAAAGAGGGATCAAATAGGAAACGGATGGAACGCTTCCCATGTCAAGGAAAAATGCAAATGAAAATTGATATGCCGGCTGCCGAGGCAATGTTAGAAATTCATCATGGTATTCTTCATAACCGACCAACTGTCACCTCCGAAATTAGCGAAGAGTGTAAAAAAGAGATCGACGAAAATCTCCATTGCAACCCCATTCATCTACGACAAATACTTCGGACCAAAAATGTTATGAAAAATTACACCCCTCGACAAATTCATTCATATTGGGAAAGGGCTGCGGGCAATAAACTTCCGGATCTCGTTTCGCAATTTTCTGTTGCACAAGTTATCCCATCTCCTGTAATTACTACGAACATCGATAGCGGCTTTATTATACCGACCATGGCAGCCATTCCATATCCATCCCTACCTCCGATGCCTATTGTATCGAGTACACCAAATCCCACTTTGCAAAAAAGCAGTTCGAAAGAACTTCCGAAAGTAGGAAATCGTCAATTTAATCACGATGAATTTGCAGAGTATGTGACAAAGATGGAACAATTTGCAAAGAGATGCAGGAATCAACTAGATCGCCAAAATTATACCTGGTTGGATACTGTGAAAATATTGACGGCCGGTGTCATTGAGATGGAGAATGACATTGAAGAGCTGGAAAGACAACGCGCAAGTGAAAGGGGAGCCACAAAACCATGGACAATTCATTACAAATAATTCCTTCCAAACATATTTATTTTTTATGCATATGCATATATGTATTTTGTAATTCCTTCAATAAACCTCTCGCTTCTTGTACTTAAAAAACCTAAAGGAGGAAAGATTCGATGTTACGGACACAACCCTGAATACTTTAATGTTTTGGTGAAAGAGGCGGTTAGGTTCAATTATGCAATTCAATTCACCTTTACGCGAGTTTTTTTTTTTTGATTTTTTTTAATAATTTCTTTTATTTTTTTTTTTTTTTTTTTTTTTTTCCTTTGATTTTAAATAAAATTTTGTTAAATTCGTAAGTGGAATGCGTCAAGATAGTATTCTTAGTATTTCCAGGGCCCTAGCAAACTTCGTCGTGGATTCTAATGTCTCGGCGCTTTTCTCTTCACCTTTGTCTCCGTCTGCGGATTCCAATTCTGATTTGTTGACGATGGCCTGGGCTTCCCTTGATGTAGACTGGATTATTAAAATGATTAATAATTTGACAAATTTAAATGGCGATATTATAATGTCGAGTCGAAATCGTACTTCACGTGCTTGACCCGCTAGATCCGCTATGTAATCCAAGAAAATCTTAAAAAAGTCATCAGGGAACTTTTTTTTGTTGAAATGGTTAAGAAACGAATTCTAGTGATCGATAAAGATCAAATTCAGTCGATCGACGGAACAATACTTGATACCATATCTTTATCGTATACATGTTTCAACAACCAGACTTGACGCAATTTTTGAAATCTCCATTCTGATCTACGAAACTTCCAACAGACAAGATAAAGTAATGCTTGAAATAAAAATAAAGATATACAAAAACCCGATTGGTAAAATGAATGCACATTGCACGCGAATTTTTGACAGATATGAAAGCACCTATTTTAGCAGCCGTTGGCAATTCATTAGGAATGCTTATTTCGGACTGCGCTACCAATAATTCCAAATTCTCCGACGTGTTTTCTGTTGATTCATTATTCTTTTCTTTTGACGGTTTCAATTTCTTCTTCCTTCTAGAGGTTCCGGTACCTTTTTCTTCGATGTCAAAATTATTTTGTTCCTGAATCTTTGAGTCTATCAAGCTTACATCATCTATAGGACCTCTTTTTAGTTTTAAATCATTCTCTCCTGCCCTACTGTTCTTCCCGACTGCCTCCGTCGAACTTGTACTTTTCAAAGTGAGAAATTTCTTCCAGTTCGGAACGTGTTTCTGAGTGTTTCCGTCTTTGAGATCAGACATTCGTTACGTGTGGAAGAAAGTGTTCCAGCGTATTTTGTAAATCGATGCACGTGCGGAGTCAGGTGTTAATGATTACGTATTACTAGTACTGTTCATAAATTCGGGATAAACCAGTTTAATCTACTCTTCCTTCATTTTCTCTTTGTTACCGAAAATCACTCTTATTTAGTACGTTTGATAGTACTAGATACTCCTCCAAGTGATTAGATGGGTAAGGATTATTCCGTGTAATAAATGAAGGTCGAGTCCTCAATAAAAAAAAATTATTCTATCTAAATAGGCGCATATCTGAGTAGAATCTTGGGACGATTATGGGGCGAAAAGGAAGTCCGAATACTAATTTTAGGTCTTGATGGGGCCGGAAAAACTACGATATTGTATCGGTTACAGGTAGGAGAATTTTTTCTTTGAAATATGTTTTAGACGCATTATTAGTTATCAGTATACGAACATTTTCTGTTTGAATAGATCGATCATATATTAATTCTGAAGATTACCGCCTAATAATTGCACGTTCGTTTTATTCATTTAGATTGGAGAAGTTGTAACAACCATTCCAAGTGGGTAAAATTATTTAATTACGTATTTGAATAATTTTCGGACTCCACCATTTCACAGTCTCACGGCATTGATCCACGATTTACTCGATAGCTATTGGGTTTAATGTTGAAACTGTAACGTATAGGAATATTAAATTTCAAGGTAATTCAAAATAGTTTATTTCCCTAGTTATTTGCATACATATATTTTTTCTTATAGGCTTTTATTTCGGCAGTTTGGGATTTAGGAGGTGAGAACTGCTAAATCGAATTTCAGTAAATATTGTGGAGTTATTATTTTCCGTAGATTATCTTATTAATCCATTATTGTAATTGTTATTGATCTAATTAGGTCAAACAAGTATAAGGTTTTTATCATTCTTTAATATCGTTTTTTATATCCTCATTATGATAACGTTACATAACATTATTCAAGGCCTTATTGGCGGTGTTATTACGCAAACACCGATGCGGTAATATATGTGGTAGATTCCGTAGATCATGCTCGTCTGAGCACCTCAAGAGAGGAGCTTCATGCCATGCTAGAGGAGGATGAATTACGTGATGCTGCATTACTAGTGTTTGCCAACAAACAAGATATGGTTGGCGCGATGTCCTCCGCTGAAGTTTCAGATGCTCTAGGCTTAGGAACGTTAAAAAATCGACAATGGAGCATTTACAAAACAAGTGCGGTAAAAGGGGATGGTCTAACGGAGGGTCTAGATTGGTATGTTACGTTTTTCTTTTTCTTTTAATCAAAAATATTTTTTCGAATTGAATTTAAATTATTTTTATGCACTTCCTATTAGGCTGGTAAACATTATTCAGGGCAGTAAACAATGAATAAATAACAATTAAAAATTAAAGCCTTTAATTATACTCGTTGTTTCCAACTTCAACTAAATTTTCGACATGGCCTATTATAGCAAATATTTTATTTATGAAACCATTATAATATATATATATGTATGTATGTATGTATGTATAATTGCACCTTAAACTTACTTTCAAAGGAAAACCTGTAAACATGTAGAACAATCACTATTAGTATTAATAACATTGTTTTTTTTTGTCGTAATGTAATTTTCTATTTTTTAAAGAACTAAAGCATTTCAAATCATTTATTAGAATAAACTTTTTATTGCAGAATCTAAATATAAATTTCTGGAATCAGATGACTTGAGCATTCAGATGAGAATAAAAAACTTTAATAATAAGTTGTTCAAATAAAAATACCAATAGTACTGTAAGAGGTTTTAGATAGGAAAAATTAAAAAAAAATCATATTGTCAATTTTTAGTAAATAAATTTATATTAAACTTTTATATAGCAATAATTATATTAACTTCTATCAATCATTGTTTATAACATAAAATTTTAATAAAATAAAATTTTTAAAATCTATACAAAACATTTTTTTTTATAAGTTTTTGTTTTTTTTTAATCTTTCTTTTAAAAATTAAATTAATCTATTATATTTTTATTATAAATTTCAACTTTAATAATTTCCAATTTATATTTAAAAAAAATTTTTTTAAAAATTCTTTGATCAAATTAATTGTATATATTTTATTACATTTTTTTTTTTTTTTAACCCGCAGTCAGGTTAGCATGGCTTGTCTTTATTGTATATATATTAGATATTTATAAATTATTTTGACTTTTATATACCAACTCACCCATCATCAAAAAACTATTTCTCTAGATGCAACTTAGGGAATAATATTTCACTTCTTTACTGACTTGAATAAATCCTCTAGTCAATAAGATCATTGTCTACAGGTTATTACTGTAGATTATTTTAAATTCCAATTACAGTTAAAAATCAAATTATTTCCTTCCATAACAAATCCAATCCTTGATAATTTCTATATACTTCATTTTCTCCTTTCTTCCAGAGACTTCTTGTTCCAGATTTTCTGCAAGTATGGATTCTTCTTTCTATTCTTGTATAACCTGCATAATGGATCGGTGCCCATATCTTTTGATTTGTTTGTTCTTTTTAGTAATATTCTGCTTCTTTTCCCACTCTATAACTTTTTTGTAGCAGTTATTCCATATATTTTTCTTGAAATTTTTTCTCTTTTTATAACAAAGCTTATCGATTATACTTTATATGACTGTTGGGGGAATTTTGAGTTGTACTTTGGGATAATTTTTCAAGGAGGTGGTTTTGTTCTCTTCTATGTATCCACAAATAGTGTTGAAAAGGCTTCTATTAGATCACTGAATCTCATTTAACCATTTACTTGTCCAGTTATTGGTTAAGGATAGACTTCTTCTTTGTTTTTGATTTCTTTACTAATATATCAGTTAATTTTTTCCTTTGCTTTTCTCTATATATCCTCTCTGATTTCTTTAGTGACTAAACATTCAAACAAGTATTCTAAAGTTTCTATTTGACGTTCATATACTGGACATATTATTATGGTATAAATATCTGGTTTTTTTTTCTTCAATATTTGTAATACTGGAAGTTCATTATGAATCAGGTTAGTTAGAAAGCTTTTGTTTTTATTATCTTTGAAAATGATATCAAAGGTATTGAATGGATTGAACTAATTCCAGAAGGTCAACCAGTCTATGATTTTGTCATTTTAGATCTACAGTTCTTGAATTCTTTTCTGTGTTGTCCAATCTTTTTCTATCTTTTTCTTGTTGAACATCTTGACAAATTCTTTAATACTAATATCTATCATGTGCTCTCTTCATATGACTGTTGTCAGAACTGTCCCTAACTCTAGTAGTTGGTACCAGATTATTGGATTTTCATTTTTAGCTTGTTTGGCAAGCAGATCTACTTGGTTATTGAACTTATCAATTCTCTGGGCTTTGATCTTTATAATTTCCAAGGTGAGATCTTTCTTTTTAATTAAATTTTTGATTCTACTCCATAATAGTCAATTAGCAGTCTTTGTCCATCTTCTTGTTGATATCTCCACTTGTGCACTGATAGACTTCTATATCTTAACTGCAGTATTACTGTTGTATTTCGAAGAGCTGTATACTGTATATTGTAATTAAAATAACCAATATTTCTGCCCTAATTGTCAATGGTCATGTTGATACCCCTACTGAAAATTGCTTCACAACTTTATTGTCTTCTACTAGAACCCAAGCCAAACCCATTTCAAGCTTGCTATATTTCGTCCCTTTTTTATATGACCCATTAGTGTAGAAAGTAAACTGAGTAACTATACTCCTTCTATTATAATTCAAGACATCTATAAGTTTATCTATATGTTCATTTAATTGAATAACTTGTCTTATTAGTATGGCTTTCCAGTTTTCTACCTGGATTTCCACTTCTGATCTAGACATTAGTAAAGTTCTTGCTTATTGCTTTGTAACTATAAGCCAATCTATAGAATTGCCAAGTAGAAGAACTTGTTTTCCTTTTCTTAAATTTTCATATTTGTTTAGCTGTAAAAGAAGATGGACTTGTGATATACCTACTTCTTTTACTTGGAATAATTTATCTGATTGGAGTAGAGTATAGTTACTAGTAGGGTTGTATGTCAACTGGTATGGAACAAATTGAATTTTGTTATTCAAGAACGATGTCTTTTCCAATCTGTCTATTGGAAAGCTAGAGCAGGCTGCCCAGTATGTTTTTTTTCTATCTGGATAAGTTGGAAAAGCTTCAGTTTGGATATTGTAGCCAATTCAGTCTAATCCGTACAATGACTTTCTTAGTAGGTCATAATTCTCTGTCATCTTTTCTCAGACCTTTTTATATCAAGAGGGAATTGGACCTTTGCATTTGTTGAAAAGAATCTGGATTGTTCTTCATTCCTTGAGCATCATTGTAGTTGAATTGATAATTTGATCTAGGAATATAATCTTGTGCTTATGGAGTGTTAGAATGGCTTTCTCATATTCTCTACTATTCTGCTGTATTGACTTAATAGATAAGATACCTCCTTGATGATTAAAGATTTCCTTCCATCTCCAACTTTGAAAGATAATTTGTAATTCTTTGGTTAGAATCAATATTGCAGCTGCCAGATTTCCTTTGGGCATCTTATATGAGTTCATAGAATTATCTAAGATATTTTTAGGTTTCCAGCTTTTGATTTGGCTCTATTTCAATCAGATTATAGTAGCCAAACCAGAGACCTTACTGTTGTTGAGTTGACAGAATAGTGCTAATATATGGCTTTCCAACTGTATTTCCCAGATACTTTTGAGATTGTAAATTTGTTTATTATGGATATAACTATTTGGTATTATTCTACAGATTAATGCTTTGTTCTTGAAAATCTTTCTGAACATAACTGTGAGTTCATCACATGTCTTCTTATTCAGGTGTGTATATTGTATTCTATATTCTATTCTAGGAATCAGTACTCTATTGATAACATAACGAGCATGTTTCTTTGTCAACTTTTTCTTAAATATTGTCTGAACTACCATCCTGGTTTCAGATTTTATTAGATTAATTATATCCTGACTTTTCTGTTTTGGTTCTAACCAAATGCCAAGAAATCTGGCCTAGTCCTTTTTATCAATTTCATTAATCACGATATTCTCTATTCCAGCTTGAACTCTTTCAGGATCTTGAGGATTTTAATTGATAGTAAGAAGAATTGACTTTGTTGCATTAATTTGTTAATAATTTGCTATGTAGAACTTTTTTGCTTCCTCCAAAATACTTTCCAAGTCTTTCTTGAATATGACAATCCATGTTGTATTATCTATATAAACTATTACTGCCTATTGAAGGGAAAGCTTAATCTTCTCATTAGGTTTATAGAAGTTGGGTGACTATTCTTCTTCCATGGTATAACCCAGGTCAGTATTATTTTGATTTTATATAGCTTATACTCTTTATTTACTATGAAATAATGTTTACATATATGCTTATTACATGGTAAATATATTACACACTATGTACAAACTAGTCCAGACCTGACCAAAGTTTATTTGAGAAAGAGTGTATAACACTATTTTAATTTTTCCTAGAATAATTTTATAGAATAATCTAGTTATCAAACCATTGTATACTATAACCTGAACCAGGATTTGATCTTTCGGTGTGATCTACCAAATTCCTCTTCCACCAAGGTTTCCTGATAAATACTAGTTACTGAATTGGTTATGCTTTCAAGCATCCCACCGGTACAATGTTTACTTTATTTTAGAACTTTGGCCTTCTTAACTTGATTGCTTCTTTCAGTCAATAAGATCGCCAAAGTGCTTCTTGTCAATCTGATTTCTATCCTAGTTAACTACAAGATCAGCCTATTCTTTTCCATCTTATCAGGGTAATAATAAGATACTGATCATCTATAATACCTATAGACTGGCCTGATCTAGTAAAGATCAGTTATCGATGACATCATGTTATGGTGGAGATCTATTTCAGATATTGATAAAATAGCCAGGACTATACCCAATAACAAATATTGATTTGTTATCCATTGGATTTTTTTATTGTGTGTAATATTTTTTACATGGCCTTCATGTGGTATTAAACTTCAGACCTTGTAATTGTGATCTGGAAGCACTACTACTGTGTTATTGACCCACAGATCTATATATATTTTATTACATATTTAAATAAACAACAAGAAAAGGAAAAGAAAAAAATTAAAAAAAAAGATTTCCAGTTTCTTCCAAAGATCTGCTTTTCAAAATATCTTCTTAATAAGAAATGTTCAATTGAGATATCATTTCTTTTCCTAACAATTTGAGAAACTTATATATTTTTTATCTTAATTTCCTTCTTATATATTATTTGAGAAGACTTATTGTCTAGTGGGAACCTTTATTTCTAGAATACACTTGGTTTTAACCTTTTTTGGATAGTAATTTTTTATACACCTGTAATAGAAAGATAACATATAGTATAATAGATCTCAGGTTCTTATATAATATAGTAGAAATTGAATCATATTGTTTTAATATTATATTTTCCAGCAGTCACATCTAATTAAAAGAATTTTACTAATATATATTTTCTATTATTCAAAAGATCATATTTCTTAATAATCCTTTTGCTTTGTAATAGTAGAAAGGTCTTAAAAGTAATAGGATCCTCATCAATTATGTTATTCTTCAATAACTTCTGGAAAAATATATTCTTAACTATAATCAAAGGGTTGGAGCTTAGCATAGACTAGAGACTGTTTGGTCTTATGTCTGACTGAAATAAAAAGAAGATCTTGATCTTAAACTTTGTCTAACTGAGATAATAAGAGAAAAAAAATCTTAACTTGAACAAATTGCAGTTTTTTTATTACCTGGAACTTGTTATTTGTATTTTATTGGCTTTATAGATCTTGATCTGTAAGTTAATCCAATTAAAGGAGTGTGATAGATATAGAGCACCAATCAACTCTTTCAATCACCAATAACATTATTAGAACATGTGAGGTAATCAGTAGAAACTTATTTATATTCAACTACTAACATGTTTTATATCAACCAATTAAATATCAAGCGATGTTATGCTACTAAAAATTCAGGATCAAACTGAGATAGATAAAATTTTCCAAGAAAACTATGAAAAACAGTAGACACTTTAAGAAGGTATAAGATAGTATATGAGAAGATAAATAATAAGCCTTCTTCTGTCAACAAAACCTCTATTTCTTGTTACTTTCAGCTTTGTAAGATGACATTTCACTTGTCAATCTTTTTATTTCTTAGAACCTTCTTGTCTTTAGTAGAGGAAATATATACTTGAGTCTTTTTAAACCACTAGAGATTCAAGTTTTTATTCAAAAAAGTTTATAAATAAGTAAGGGAGAGTAGAAGAGATAAGTGAAGACAAGCTTCAAGTTATTTTAATAAAAGTATAAAGATTTTATTAGCAAGAAGTATAAAACTTCTTGTGAATATCTTTTTTATATGTGGTTAGAGAATCAGTAGAAAGAGTTAGTTTTTTTAAATTATTGGATGTAATTAATTTACTGTATATTATATAATATATTATTAGATTAAATAACTTTTTTTATAGAAATATTTCTAAGATAAATATTTTACATAATATTTAAAATCTTAAATTTAATATAATTTTGATATATAATAAGTTTTCATTATATTTTCATAAATTGTAATTTTTTTTCAATTATTTATCAATATCTTAAAATCAATTATATATTTTTAAAAGATTTTTTGATAATATCTTTGGATTTTCTTTTCAAACAAAAAATTTTTTTGCATATTGTAATATATTTTATATTATCTTTTTTAATTTAAATTCTATCTAAAACAATTTTAATTTAATAATATTAATAGTTGAATAATTTTTATTTAAACTATTAATAAATTAATAAATCATTTTAAAAGTTATATTTAAAAGTTGTTTGAAACTAAAATAAGTAAATTATTTAAAAATTAGCTTTAATAATATATAAATTTATCTATAGTTTATAAATATGTAATAAAATAAAACTCTAACTCTTTCCACTGATCCTCTGACTACACACCAAAAAGATGTTCACAAGAAGTTTTTATACTTCCTTGCTAATAAAGTCTTAATACTTTCCTTAAAACAACTTGAAGTA
>CAJVPT010005849.1:0-11700 GCA_910592055.1 Acaulospora colombiana | reverse complement strand
ATGTATAGCTTACTTTTGTTTAATAAAGCGCACGCAACTAGCCTGACAGAGGGTTAATTAAAAAAAAAAAAAAAAATTAAATTGGATTCTTTTTTTTATGAGCTTTCTGTCAGGTTAGATATGTGTGCTTTATTAAATGTTTTGTATACTTTACATTGAAAATGTGTCATTAAAGCTAAATCTTTACCTTACTCACTTGTCACTATTTTGAAATTTATCAAAACTTTAAATGTAACTTTGGAAATAATTTATTGCTTCATTAGTAGTTCAGGTAAAAACCCTTTCAACTGTTAATTTTATTACCTGTAGGTCACTATTGCAATAAATTAAATTGAATTTTATAATTTATAATCCATAATAAAATTTATATAAAATGATTATTTAAAAATTTACTAAAATTTAAAGAAAATTTATTTTATTTTATTTTTTTTTATTTTTTTTTTTGCGAATAGCATTAAATGCATAACTTTATTAAATAATTAAGTTATTAATTAACACTAACAATCATTACATGAATAATTATAGCTAACCGCATGAGTAGACCCTTATAAACTCTAAAAACTCAAATAGAGAAAGAGAAAAAATGGTAAATAATATTTAGCTATTAGTTTACTATTGATCAGTAAGGGTGCTCGCTGGAGTAATATGGTGATGTATGTGATGGTTTGGTTGTTAAAATCAGGTTTTTGTTGTACTGGGCCTGAAAACCAGTTTGAAGCAAGCTGTAGGCCGTGGGTCTTTCCTTACTAGTGGCCATAGTCCTAATAAGGTATGATCATCTTGCGTTGATCTTTTGGAGGGGGTAAGCTAACCATGGTTTTTGGTAGGATCTTGGGAGAAAGTTGAAACAAGAGGAGTTCCATTTTTCACCTCCTGAGTTGACTAATGGTGGAGTTATCAAGTATTCAAATTAAGAGCTCTTGTCTAGCTATTTACTTCTGACCAACACAATGGCAGTTTAGACTCTCAGCAAGTAAGTCCTTATACTTTTGATGCTGTTGGATGAAATTCCCGCCATTACTATCTCTTCTCCATTTATATGGCTTTGTAAAGTCACCAATGATTATAGAAAGATATGCCTAGAATTTCAAAAATGTGACCTCCCTTGTCACAGATTCACCTTTTAATCGTGAGAAGTCTTGTTTGGTTCTTTTCATATGGGTGAATCCACTGTCTTGACCAGAGAAAAGCCTTGATGTTCCATGGGGTTGATAAGATGTTTCAGTGAGAGAAGGAGCGAAAAGCCTAGGAAGAAAACCTTGAAAAAGGGAAAAGCTATCCATCGGCAGGAAGGGTATAAAACGAAGGGATAAGTGTGAACGGGAGAGAGACGAAGAGATGGGGGAGGTTAAGGAGTGGGTGAAAAAAAAGGAAATAAAAGTATTCATGTCTATGACGACTCAGGCATACATAAAGCCTCACTTCAGGAGTGTTCCAGCCCCATAGGACAGTTCCTTTCATCTCAAACGTTTGCCGTGTGCAGAGTTCAGGTCCGCTCGTGCTTCCCTAGACATAATACTTTCTATACATCAACAAGTCAGACAACAGAGCCTCATGTAGGTCAGCACATCTCAGACTCTGTCTGTTGCATAGTTGGTAGAGTGTATAGAGTAAAGAAGTGGGAAGAGGAAAGATAACTTCCTAAAAAGGAAATTTTTACGAAGTAGGGGGAGTGGGAAAGAGTTTTTTTTTATTTTTTTTTATTTTTTTTTAAAAAAATCTATAGTCAAATAAATATAGTGTGTTTATTAATCTTTAAAAAAATCTATAAAGATATATTGGGCAATTATATTAAAGCTAAACCTAATCTTATACTAATCACACATTAATAGCTTTCAATTCTCAAATAAGAATAAGCTTCTAAGTATAATCTTGGGAACAATATTTTATTCCAGAATAAGTTTTGAATAAAGACCCTCCTAATCTATTCAATTTTTTTAGCAAGTTATTATTATTTATTATCTTTCAAGAAATCAATTTATGAAAAACTATAATAGGAGAAAAAAAAAATAAAAGGAAGAAAATATTTAAAAATATACAAATGTATATAAAGAAAAAAAGAAAAGAAAAAATAAAAGTATTCTATATTCTCCAAAGAACATCCATTAGAAATATCCTCTTATTAGAAATCAATTCTTTTAAAATATTTTTCTTCTTCTTGATTATCTGAGAGACTTATCTATCTATAATATTGATTATTTCTTGTGACTATCTAAAGTACTTATCACTTATTTGGATCTAATATCTTGTTTGTCACTTTCTTTTTTTTTTGATATTGATTTTATATTCACCCATGCAAATCTTAATGACTTTAAGTATTATATATTAGTTTTTCTTTCTCACAGAATTTTTTTGCCATTGGTAGAGAAGATGTTTCTTGACTTTTTTAAATCACAAGAAATCAAGTTTTTGTTTGAAAATAAATATAAACAAGAGAAGAGGTTTGGAAATATCTCTTGAAATAAAACTTTAAGTTGGTTTAGGGATAGTATTAAGACTTTATTAGCATAGAAATAAAAAATTTCTTATGAATATCTTTTTTGTATATAAATAAAGAATCAATAGAAAAAGTTAAATTTAAAAAAATTTTATATTTTGAAGTTAAATAATTTTAAATATATCATCTATATAAATAATAAAAAATTAACATACAAGTTAAATAATTGAAAAAAAAAACTGTTAAATTTGAGAAATAATTAGATTAATAAAATATATAAACAACAAGTTTTATAAAAAATCAAAATAACAAAAAAAAAATAATAATTTAAAGAAGAAAATTAATTAGCTCAAATTTGTAAAATTTACAAAATCTAAATTTGATTCTATAGTAGTTGTAAAACCTAAAGTAATTAAGACATCTGAATTTAAAAGTTTGCCAAGTTTAGAAAAGCACTAAAAAATTTAATTTAAAAAAAGTAATAAAAAAATAAACCTAATAAAACTAATTATTAAAGAGCCAAAATTAAAAAAATGAAAACAAAAAGAAAAGTCTTAATAAATATATATAAATAATATGTTTTATAAATTTTTATTAAATAGTTAATAAATAATATTAAATTTTTACCAAATATTTAATAAAATATTTAATAAAATTTTAATAAATTATTAACAAATTTTTAATGATTATTAATTATTTTTTGTCAATTATTAATGAATTTTTGATAAAGTGTTAATAAATTAATATTAAATTTTTATTGAATAGTTAATAAATAATTTTATAATAAACTTTTATTAAATTATTAATAAATTTTTTATAACTTATTTATGAATTGTTAATTAATTATATTGATAAATATTTTTTTTTTACTTTTTATTAACAATTTATTGTTAAATTTTTGATTGTTAAATTTTTTATTACTGAATTTTTGATTATTGAATTTTTGATTGTCAAATTTTTAATTGATACTTTATTGCAAAATAGCAATATGTCAAGTAACAGTAATTGAAAAGAAGTTATCAATATTTTTATTACTAAATTTAATCAAATTTACTATTGAATGACATAATTTCAACTAGTGTTTCAAGCTTTCAAATATAATTTTATTTGATTATATATTCACAAAGTTAATCTTGTATATACTAATCTGATCATAAAAAAAAAAATCAGACTATATATCCTTTTATATAACTATAACTAACCCAAGGCATTTCTCATTATGATAATTTATATTTATAAAAAGTACAAACTAAAAGTTACTATCTTGCTTAAAAATCCTTCTAATTGAACCAATATTCGTAAGGTCAATCCTAAGTCAATTACATAAAATTAAAATTTTGCCAATATATGAAACTTTTACTATTAAAATTCTATATTCGTTCAAAAGATAAAGTATCAACCTATTGAATTGCTTAAAAATCATTCCAATTGGATAAATATTTGTAGAATATAAATATTTAAATTTTATGTATCAATTTTTATCGCTTAATGTATAAAAAAACTTTTTTTTTTTTACATTCTTGATTTAAAATTTTTTTCAGATATTTAATTTAAAATAATTATGATAAAAATAATAAGCTTGAATTAGATATTTTATAAAAACAAATCAATAATCATGTTTGCTAAATATATATTTTTTTAAAAAACAAAATAATGTTTAAAATAAAAAAGAATTATTGAACGAAGGTACTAAACGTAAATTTAAAAACTTAGATATAATTTCATTAATTAATAAAATTACACAATGGCTATAGCTTTTAATCATTTTTGGAAATTTTAGTATTTGTAATATGTCAATAAAAATGTCTTAATAATTGAATAAGAATATGTAGGCAGGCCAAAGAGCAAAGTAGCTCAACCCGTATCAAAAAGTCCATCTAAAAGTCCACTGTAACAATCCTGCCCTCGATCATCGGCGCTATTGTAACCCAATCTTTCACAAAGTTTGTGTTTCCTTTCCTTGTGACACCGTCATCATTTTTATCAGTGTCTTCCTCTATTGATACTTCCTCGCTCTCTGCCGTTGATGTTTCTTCTTCATAACCAAATACTTTTATTATATTACCCATCGACTTGCATAAGGCATCTATAATACTCCTTCTTGAAACATGTTTGTGTGCATCTTCCTTCCTCCTCATCTTCGCCAATTTCTTCCAATGTAATGCTGCCTTGAGCACTGCCTCCCGTGTCCTGGACTCGCAACTCATATTAAACTTTATTGCACTAGTATAATATAACCCTATAAAGTATCTTCTAACTAAAGTGCTTAATAGCATTCCATTTTCCTCGTCTATCAAAAATTGCGTTTCCGGCTGCATCAATGCTTTGAACCCATCATTTCCCGCTGTCATATAGGCTCGTGTGCACACGGTATATATTTTTTGCATGTCAAGCTTTCCCATGATGCTGAGTGGTCCCGAGTCATCATCACTGTCAACGTTATTTTCGGCCATATTTGCTACACCATTTTCATCTTCATTTGTTGCTACTGATGGAGAACGTCTTTCTGTAAGCCATACATTTCTTAATCGATGAAATGGCTCTGCACTTGAGTTATATTCTACCTTAAGGCCGCTAAATATAGGAAATCGACCCTCTTGTTTCGGGACCATGGATACTGAGCTTTCTAACGCGTCCCATAATTGTTGCCCACTAATCCTTACTACCACTATTGGATCCTCGAACGGAAGTATTTCTAATAAATCTCCCATAGTAATCTCGCCCGGAGGATAAATGGAGTCCGAACGAATACATCCAGCACATAAAAGTGAACAATCGATGTCGTAAGAAATGCAGGGTTGATATGCGTAGAGCATTAGGTCAGCCACAAAATTGCCAAACGCGGTTTCTTGCGTGCGGAGCATCTTGGATCGACAATCCCATTCGGTCATTGTGTAGGCGATGGGCTTGGACATTTTGGCGGTAATTGAGGAAGTTGAAGATTTTACTAAATCGGCAAAGTATGGTTCTTCTGGTATGGCAGACGTAATTTCTTTACGAGTTACTGTACAAGAATAGCGGTTGAAAGATTTATTTTGTCGAATTATTATTGGAGATATCAATCTAATATTATTCTAAAAACATACCTGCCGTATTTTTGATAATACTCTTTGCCTCACCATCATCGTCAAATTTTTTTTCAACATCGATCTCCAAAATACTCATTTCCCTGAAATCGGTTCCACTCTTAATCACATATATGTCATCATCACCTTCGCTACCATCTATATTTTCCCGTTCCCATCCTCCTCGTACTTTGCAGCCTCTGCTGACATAGTAGAAGTGATCATGTCTATTTAGCAGCAATTGTTTTTAGTAATAGAAGACAAATAAGTATTGCTTATTAATATTATATGTATGCCGAACGAACGACACTGAATAGTAAGATCATAAATTTGGTAAAGAGAAAATACCCTCCGAGTACCAAATCAATTAAACCCTTGCACTCTTTAGCTAATAATATATCATTTTGTAGTCTAGAATGCGAAAGTGCTATAACCAGATCTACGGCGTACGGACCGTTGGGATCACGCAGCTGAACAGCGAGTTCTTTGCCGACCGTTATAAAGTTTTCATATCGGAGCGTTTTTGGAAGGCTATAAGATAGAAGATATAAATATAAGCATGAATCGTGTAGAGATTTTTCCATATAGTAATTTGTTTATTATCAATATTTGATTGCATGTGGTATGATGTACAAAGCATAATAATTACTTACCCAGGAATTGTCTCTAACCATTCTCTTTTGAGAATTGGTTTTCGAAATTAAAAGATAAATCAGAAATTAATTTAAAAGAAATTCTTTCCACTAAAACTTGGCACTTAAAACTATCCATCAGCTCATTCTTTCGTTTAAATAATGACTTACTTCTCCACCAGCCCCAGTATTCCAAGCTTCAATCCTCCTTTCTCCAGAAGATGCCATCTCTTACCGCCGGCTATCGGTTTACCCGATTCTGAATCTAGCACATTGGATAAAATCCACGGGAAACTAGTCATTCCTACTAATTCCTCGAGTGTTGGTAACCCGAAATCGAAATCGTGGTTACCAAAACATGCTGCATCGATTCCAAGATTATTCATTGCAGGAACCTGATTATTGCAGGAAAGGAAATAATAACAACACCAGAAATTGGTTGAACAAATTAACGAAGTGTGACTATACATTTTTTTTAATCGATCGTAATAATTAGCGCATTCAACTTATGAATTGTTTTACCATATGTGCTCCTTTACTAGTAGTGCTCTCTACAGACGGGTTAAACACATCACCGCTAAATAATACACTCGAACTATCCGTTCCGAATATTTGACGAAATTCTTTTACGGCAGTAGCAAATCTTGCTACCCCACCCACAGGTTCACGTTTTTGAGGGGACAAGTGGTAGACATCGTTAAAGTGAAGAATTTGTAAGTTTGGCATTCGTTCCTAACTGACGATATAACGTACGATCCTGAGTATTATATAACCCTTTTTGTGCGGTAACACTAATTAAGTCTATAAAAATCCAAAAAAAGTAAGAATCTGCAAATGAATTTACCGTACGTGAGCTTGTCGACATTAAGCTTAATTATCTTATGATGTTTTGATAGCTCCATCACATGATATACAGTAAATGCTTAATCTCGTAATTACTGTATACTGTATATAGTACAGCATATTGTGAAAACCTTCAAAATGGCTGTTTGACCAAATCGAGTTCAAACCAGGTCAAACAATCTTGGTCGAACTACTTAACAACACTATTAGTAATATGCAGTGTGGTCGAACGTCATAATTATTGGTACTGTTGGTTTCAGAATTATTGAAACACGATATCACAAACTGCAACAAATCGAACGACGAATGTATTTCATGAAGATAATTGGTATCTTATTTGTGGAAATGCAGTTGTTACGTATAAGCACCAAGAATAAGGTTTTCCTTGGTGCTAACATTTTATTTCGAATTTCAATACCTGCTGTCGAAAAATTGTCGCGTAAAATAGACGGAAAAAATATATACTGTATATAAATGCAAAAAGATCTTTATATAATATCTTTCATAATATATTTTATTAATAGTGAAGACGAATGTGAAAAGATTCCTCTATTATTTTACGTTAGTTAACAAAAACTGAACTCATAGTTTTATTTTAATCAGTAATTATTAATAAAATATACATAGTATATCTACTGTAATAAATATAGTATATGCTGTTAAAAGAGAAAAAAAAAAGTTGTACTCATATTTCTATTTGAATAAAACAAACAGGTTTATAATATTAATTTTCATTTTTATTATTTTTATTTAAAAAATACAAGGTGCTAAATGAAAATATACAAATTAAATTTAAGTATTAATATTATTTTTTGAATTATTTAATTTTTAATTATATTTTTTGAAAAATAAAAATTTTTTTTTTACTAAAAATTGTTATTTTTGTAATTTATTGATTGATATATTTTTATATTAGTTGGCTTGGCCTTATTTATTAGGTTGGTATAACAATATGTAATTGAAAATTGTAAGAATTATATATTGTATTATATATAGTTGCTTTCAAAAGTTTGAGTCCACTTACTATGTTTTTATTATAAATTTTAAATTCACAATTTTTAAATCCTTAATTATAGTATATAATCAAAAATTATAAAATTCATATATATTATATATCAATACTATTTTTATTTATTATATTTTTTCAAAAAAATTTTATATGTAACTTTTAAAGTATTACTATTGTTAAAAAATTTCTTTCTTTATTAAATTTTTACTTTTGAAGAATTTTGATTGGCTATTATTATAGATTATATAATAATTAATAAAAAAATAATAATATTTAATAATAATAAAACTTTAAAATATATTAATAAAAAATTTTTTTAAAAAAAAAAATATTTTTTTTTAATCAAATGACTTATACCTTATTTATTAGATATTGTTATGAGTATGTACAAATTTATTTTATATAAATTTAACTCTCTAGCTATCTAATTAAATTCACTAAGGATAGTCCTATCATGTGACTTATTGTCAAGTACTAGTATATACTTAACTAATCTGCCAAGGTTCTACCTGTCCTATAAAAATTTGTTTTGAATGAATATATTGTATTCCAGTTGATCCAATATTTATTGGAGTGTTTTTATAAGTTTGTTGATTCCTGTGATGTATAATTTGTATGTAGTGATTCTTCTATCTGGTGTTTTCTATTTTTTTTTATTTTTTTTACTTATATTTTGATTTATTTCCCATTGTGAAAAGAGTTGACACCTCAGTTGCCATTTGTCCTGAAAGATGATCAAGAATCTGTCTATAATAATTTTAAGAATTTCTTTTTGATTTTCTACTATTATATATTTCTTTATTATTTTTAAGAAATCTTTTGTTAATACCCCTCTTGCAATGTAGTTTTTTTCCTCAGAAGTTTATTTGCTTTCAATTTTTTTTAGTTTGTTATTTAGTGTTTTTTAAGGGATTTGTTGTTTTATACTGTTAATTTCCTTATTAATTATCTGAAGTAAAGTTTTAAAAATATTTATACCATTGCCTTTACATATCATTATATGAGCTATATCTTTTATTAACATATATGTTGTATAGATTTTGTAGATACAATGGCAGATATTTATCAGATCACAATTAAGGAATCTATACAAATCCCTTATTACATATTTGTTAACAAGTAATTATAAATTTTGAAATAGACCTATTTATATAAGTAGCTATATTTATTATATCTCTATATATAACTATTACCTATTTGAAAAGATGTATGATTCCTTCTTAATTATTTCTAGAACAATTTTATTTATTGTAAGAGTAGTCTGATTATCAGGCTGTCAAATTTTTTTTATCCTGGACTTCTCAGTATTCTAAGTTATTTAGAGTGGTCCACAGATTTCTCCTTTTACCAAGATCTTTCAATAGTCAAGTCTGTAAAATCCTGTATAACCACATACTTGAATTCTTGAACAGATGCCTCAATACTAAGGCAGGAAACTAGGGTTTGTTTTTGTTTGATTTATTATTCCTTCTTTCAACAGTATGCTACCAGTTTAATATTTACTCTTCTTATTATCCTTATTTGATAATGCAGCCATGTCAAGGGATAATTCTACTCAATTTCAGATATTTAACTTTATCATAATCCATATATAAACTGGATTGTATTATGCAAGAACTTTAATCGACTGTTGAGATAAGCTATACATGGAAATATCAATTATGTACAGTTATGTCAATGGATACAGATCATTACCTGCTTTTCAGAAGTTGCCCTTTGGAAGATTTGATCACTGTTCTTGTGATTTGACCTATAGAGTGCTAACCACTGCATTATGGACCTATAGATTTATTTTTTTTAAAAAATATAAGAAATAGAATAAGTATTAATATATAATAATTTATTTATTTATTTATTTTGTAAAACTTAAAAATAATTTTTTTTTTAAATATATTCAAGTCTATTTTATTAATATTTTTGTAATAAACATATATTAATTTAATTTATAAAGCAATTTTATTAAACTATTTTTATATATTTTTATTTATAAAAAAATCAATTACTAGAAAAAAATTTTCAGTTTTTATAGTTTATTACTTTTGTTAAATGTATTAATATATTTAGACTTTATTAGAATATTAAAATAAAAATCAAAAAATATATTTTTATTACTTAAATCATAAATTTTTTAACTATAATAAAAATGCTTTTTTAATATTTTTACTACAATAGATATCTTATAATTATATAAAGTCTATTATTGTATTCTATATTTTTTGATTTTTATTAATAAAATAATAGTTATATCTAAAAATATATTCATTGAAACCAATATTTAAATATTAAGTACAAATAAAATTAACTTTTTATTTCTTGCAGTATTTTTTGAATTTTTTTTTAATTATTTAAATAAAAGTCTATTATTATATATAGGTCTTAACTACAGCAAGCCAAATAATCACCAAAAAGTAACCAAAAGTCAAGAAATATGCATGTTACTTAATCTCCAACATATAACTAACACTCTTCTACAAGATATCACCTGAAAGAAAATATCAAAGAAAAATAACAACCCTTCCATAAAAGAGTCAACTCATTGGTACACAAGGTGGCAACAAATAACAACATCAAAGACAAAAACACCGTCCTTAGCACATGTCTAGAAGAAAACTATCTACAACCTTATTTCAATAACAATGTGAAAATCACCCAACCCATTCGAAGGACTATTAAGTAAATTTATCAAGCACAACTAACAATGCACTGAAACAATCTCAATAGAAACACAGACTTGGATCAGCAGATTTGTAAGGAAATAGATTGAAAAGCCAGTCTCACTTTCAGCCATCCCACAACACTTACAGACTCACAAACAGACAGCTGTGACCATCAACAATATATCTTCTCAATTAAATTATGAAACAGAGAGTTGTTAATAATGGACAAACTACAAAAGTATTATTTAAATATATACAAATCAGTTAAATGTCATAACTACACTAATGTAGAAAACAATGATTACCTATTTATCTATTCATAATATAGTATTAATATATATAAAGAAATCAACAAAAATATATATAGAGAACTACAATACAGGAAAAATGAGAAATCTCTTTCGATTATACACATCAAGATAGAGCTTAGTACAAAAGACCTAAAAACCTTTGTACTCAGGTGAGGCATTAGTAAAGCTCTAAACAACCTCATTATCGAAAGCGTCAGTTAGAACAAACTCATTGACACACTAAAAAGTATCACAAGCCATACAAGGTTCCAAATATTTAACATATGGATCAACAGATGTAGAAGAATAACACAATGGGAGAAAGATATAAAAATCAAAAGACCTCCATAAAGAAAAGAAAAAAGAAAAGCTTTAAAAACAATCAAGAACACATCATATCAAATAGATCTCAATTGATGGACATGGTAAACATAACCAGTAACATACTCAAAAGTAAACATAACATTTATTATATCTTTTGTATCAGTACTAATAGAGTCTAGGCATGTTAGTTCCCAATAGGAGCAACAAACCATAAGAGATTCCTAGAATCAATTAGCTTTTTAATAGATTAATGTAGAGATATATAAAAAAAAAGAGATAGTAAACATGTTTATTAGTTCAAGTAATATATACTGCATTAAAATTAATAAAGTAGGCCAGCTTGCACTTATTAAATATACAGTACATTGCAAAAGTCTTTGGACTAATATTGCTTTGCAATTTTTATTCATAATTTAATAACCAATAAATAAAATGAAATGAAA
>CAJVPT010005848.1:0-11704 GCA_910592055.1 Acaulospora colombiana | reverse complement strand
CAAGTGAAGCAAGAAGACTATTCCAATCAGGCAGATCCCTTTTGAGAAGAGGTTGTTTTTATTTTTGGATTTTTTTGATGGGTCTTGAATTGTCCCCTTTCCCAAATCATTCTTCCCCTTTCCCCTTTTAACTTAGCAATTCATTGATTTTCGGGCAATCAATAGTGACAAATGTTAGCAATGATCTTAGTAGATAGAGGTTATTACCAATCTACTAAATGAGTAAAATATTGTCCCCAAAATCTAATTTAGAGCACTTTTGTATAAAGACAAGTTAGTTACTTTGTGAAAATCTGTAAAATATTATAAATTTATTTTCAAATTTTCAATAAAGACATATCATTGTGGCATGATTGTGGGTTAAAAAAACAAAAAAAAAAAAAAGTTAAATATATACTTTTTATTAAAATAATTCTATATTTATTTAAAAGCTCAAGTCTGGACCTATTTAATTACTTAAAAATAATTTCAATTGGATCAATATTTATAGAGATAAATTTTATATATCAATTTTAACTTATCTCTTGCTATAAAATAATGTAACAATCACAAGATGATATTTGATTCTATTACATGCACTGATTAATCAATAGTAAAATATAATAATTCTATGAGTTATCTTATTGAAATTTTTGTATCTCATGTATCACAGATAAATTAATAATTTATTAAAACAAAAAATTATTTTTTATTGAATTTTTAATTACAATATATTAGAACATTTTTATCAATTTATCTTAATATATTCTTTTTTTATTTTATTTTTTTTAATTGTCAGCTCAGCTATCTTTATTAACAATAATAAAATAAAATTCAAAATATATTAAAATTACTATAACTATTAAGAATACTATTAAACTTCTTAAAACTAAACAGTTTATCAGATTGTATTTTATTGCTTTAGATTAAGAAAAACCAATTTAAAAATATTTTTAAATTAGTGCTAAAAGTATAAAAAAAAATAACAAAGTATTTTTAAACAAAAACCTAAATTTTCTTTATTACTAACTATTTACTGAGACTAATATTAAGTAAAAAGTCAATATTTACAAATTATCTATTAGAGTACTATATTTTTTTATCTTTAAAAAAACGTGATAATTACTTCTTTTATATCTTATTCTGTTTCAAATAAAAAATAAATAGTTTTAGAGGTTAGCTTTGCTAATATTACCTTATTTGAAAGTTTGTTTAGAGAACTACTTATCTAAAGATCAGATAAGACTCACAATTAAAAAAATATCTTAAAACCTGTAAAGAAATTAATAATCCAATTCTAAAGATAATATTAGTTTTAAGTATAAGCTACATATTTAAAAAGATACAATTCTTTCAAAATTAGATTAAGTCTTTAGAAAATCTTTCAATCTGACAATAGTTTTTAATTAGTACTTTTACAAAAAGTAAAATTAATAAGTATTGCTAGTAATCTAAATAGTCATACTTGAGGAGAAGTCATATTAAAAGTTTTGATATGGATCTTTAGTTTATAGTTCTCTCACAAACCATAGATTAGAAATAAAAAAACTGTTGACTGAGAAAAACCTTTTATCTATCTTGTTTATTTTTATAAAAATAAAACAGATCTTTATATATCTTTGGAAGTTACTAGAATTTATTTGACTATTAAAAATAAATGATTTAATATTAAAAATAGTTGAAGTGTCTTATAAGCTTTACCATAATTAGATAGACTTTTTCTTTTTCAATTTTTACTAAAGGATGCAATTTTAACAAATAGGTTAGAATATATATAATCTATATTGTTTATACTAAATTAAGTTGATAACTACAATAAGAGCAATATCTATTTGCAAGAGAGTAATATAAAAAGAAATATATGAAACATATATATGTCTTGTTTATTTTTTGTTATTGATAATATTATTCAGCTTCAAATTTTTAGCCAATAAAATTTCAACAAATATAGTGTAACTAAAAATTCAGAATCAGAGAAGGTAGGCAAAATTTCTCAAAAAACTAAAATTTGTTTATACATTTTAGATAACTTGGGGTTTAGTGAATTTTTTAGAGGATAAAACTACTACACATAGTATAGTCTTTGGCAAATACTTTTTCTATAGATCTACCTGTCCTATTATAGAGATATAAAGAAATGTTTTCAATTAAAAGTTTTCTTTCTAAGTATTTTTTTTACTATTAGGAGTTCAGGTTTTATTTCCTTTACTTTTAACTTAAAAACTGATACTCAAGTTAACTATAGAGATAAAAAAAAGATAAAATTAAATAGAAGATGCTTTATAGTATATTTATAAAATGTATTTATAAAATGTAGCAACTTTAAAGACCTGTGGGTTAATAGCATAGTGGTAATGCTTCCAGATCACCAAGTACTGTTTCTGAGTTCAATACTACTGCAAGACAATACTACCTAAGCCTAGATGATACAAGAAGATCCCATCCATTCCATAATAATAATCTAACCACCTCTGGCCAAGATTCCATTCAATCATGAGGTATCCAAAAATCACAAAATACTTTAGCCAGTATTAATGCCGAAGCCATCTCGTCACAAGACAAGTTCTTTCAAGCTCTTGCAAATAGGTTGAAGATCTGTATGCTGTAAAATCAAGGAAGTTAGTGGAGCTTAGGCATGTTAGTTAGAAGAGGGTCTCTATCAAAATTGACATCTATCCAAGACTCCACGTGGTCATTCCATAGGCAGGCTATAATAGATCATGTATAAAGAGTGCTCCAGCAGGACGAAATGACATTTAAGACTTTACGTGAATATTCCATAGGTATACTGTAATAAGTACTGTAAAAAGAATATTTGATAGGATAAGATATGAAAGGGGTTCTGTATTATAGACCCCGGGCCTGTATATATAAGGGTCAGGGAAGAGTAATACAAATGCAGGTAGTGGGGTAGTAGGGCTTTTTCCAGCAACAAGCCATGGAGTACACAAGGTGTTACAATCAGGTTTATGAATATAATAGATGGAATGAACATAACTTGCTATAATTAGCATAAGATTGATTATAGAATTGTCTTGTAATTATTAGCTAGACTAATATGTAAGGCTATTCTATTGACTTTAATAAACTGGGCTTCATTATTCTTTCAAAAAAAAAAAATATATATAGCAACTTTATTAGTATAGAAATATAAACTTCTGACAAACATTGCTTTGAAAGTGATAGTAAAATTTATTATTGGAAAGGATTAATATTCTTTTTTTATTATTACTATTAATAATTATTTTTTTTTAATTCTTAATTTTAATATTTTTTATTTTATTATTTTAAAAGAAGATAAAAAAAAATAGGATTTTTGTAAATTATTTTTTTGATTGTTCTTTTTAATATTATCTTAAAACTTGAAATAATTAATATTTAAATTATTTAATAAATTTCTTATATTGTGACTTAGAGATCGATAGCATAGTGGTAGTGCTCCCAGGTTGCAATCACAAGGTCCAGAGTTCAATACCACATGAGGAACAAGTGAAAATTAAACCACAAGGTGGTACAAAGATCTCATCCCCATGATGATGATCAAGTGCTCTATAAGGTAATAAGGAGAACCTGTTCGCTCATCATGCCTATAGTAAGAATAACAAATCAACACAAGGTTTTATATAAGGCTAGCATGAGTAACACAAGCCCTCCACACACAACCAATCTCAGATACCTAACAGGAATGCAAAGAAGAACCCCACCTACTTATTGTGGCCATAACAAGACAAGATACACACAAGGTTCCATAATATGGTCAAAATAAGTGATACAAAGGTTTCAAGTAAAAGAACTGATTATTCCCAAAGATGGAAAAGAAGAAGGACCCGATCATCTATAGAATGACCAAGACATGCCCATAAAAAGTGACACTGAAGACACAAGACAATCAAAAGCTAACAATAGAGGGATCGTTGTCCTTCACACAGAACCAAGTTCCAATCAAGTAACAAGACAGGTCCCACACACATGACAAGCCCCAGGAAAAATTTAAAGTGCTAACGGAGCCAATAGGATTCCATATAAGAAATCCCCAACACTGGTGGTGCTGAGTATCTTAGACGAATTCCTGACATTTTAGTTTCCCCTATAACATGGGGGATAGCAACAAGTTGTCTGGTGAACCACGGTTCTAGGAAGTGCCACTTCTGAATATAAAAGGTAAAAATTTGGAGAAGCATTTCATTAAATTCGAAATATAAGACTCTTCAAAACCTTAGCTGAGTTAGAATTAAGAAATAGTCCTATACTAGATGGTCACATAGTTACCTCATCCTGGTTGGGTAAAACATAAATAAATATCCTTTGTACTATCCGTTGATCTGTAAATTCTTAGACAGTACAGGTAATTACTCATCCCGGTTTCCCTAGAACCAATCTTGACTCTAATAAAGTTTTAGAACTGACGCAGGAATGAGCTAGCACTTTAAAAAAAAAAAAATTTCTTATATTAAAATATGATATTATTATTATTATTTTTTTTTTAATCTACAATTATGCTACAATTACTAATTTTTATTGGGAAATTAAAGTAAATCTATAATGATTTATAGACTTTTATAAAGTGACTAACTCGTTTTTATATATAAGTACTCTAAATCAGATTTTGGAAACAATATTACACTTTCCTAATAGATGATAATAATTTCTATCTACCAGAATTATTGCTAACAGTTTGTCATTATTAATTGCCCCAAATCAATGAATTGCTAAGTTAAAAAATAAAAAAGTAAAAAATAATTGAGGAAAGGAGACAATTCAAGACTTACCAAAAAAATCCAAAAATAAAAACAATCACTTCTTAAAAGGGATTTGCCTAATTAGGATAGTCTTCTTGCTTTACTTGAACCTTGGAAGAAATCTTCTTTTTCATCACCTGTGGTATTAGACAAGTCAATCTAATTAGTTCTTCATTTAAGTGAGCACTGGATTGGAATATTTCAAGAAAAGCATTTGGACCTTGACTTTTTTCTATTAAAGCTTTATTAGCACTTGAAAAACTTAGATAAGAGATAGGAGTTTGTAATCCACATTATTTATTACTTGGTCTTTGATATCATAGAAGTTTTTATTAAGGGACTTGAACTTTTGAGCTAATATTTTCAAAACCTTTTTTCTAATTATCAATGATATTATTAGAACATGGGAATGTGACCAATAGGGACTTGTTTACATTTCAAATACTAATGTGTTTTATGTTAGCCAATTATCTTTTATGAGTATTTGTGCTATTCAAAATTTAGGATCAAATTGAGATAAGCAAAATTTTTCAAAAAACTGTAAAAGTGGAAGTTCTAAGAGGGTCAAAATAGTTAAAAAGGGAGAAAATAAGTCTTTTTATTGCTGAAAATCTCTATAACCTTTTACTTTAAAGATTAGATAGATCATCAGATACTTTACAGTCAGTTTTTTTTTCTTTGAAAACTTTCTTGTTATTGATATCAAAGGTGTTACTTGACTTTTTTTAATTACTAGGAATCAAGTTTTTGAGTAAAAAGGTTTATAAATAAAAGAAAAAGAATAGAGATGACTCTTGTTATACTTCAAGTTGTTTTAAGAAAAGTATTAAGACTTTATTAACAAAGAAGTATAAAAACTTCTTGCAAATATCTTTTTTGTATGTAGAGTTTTTATTGAAATATGGTATTATATATATCTTTTTTTTTGTGACCTGCAGGTCAATAGTGCAGTGGGTGCACTTCCAGGTCACCATCTGCAAGTTACTGGTTCAATCCCACTTAGGAACAGTTCTCGCAATATAGGTTATATTGTACAATATGCATGCTCATCACTATATGCACCTTGTACTTACAAATAGCCTATAGATTTTCATCATCCCACCATGATATAAAATTCAGGTCATCCACACCTTGACTGATTTTAGTGCTAAGGAAATCATTGATAAACCTACCATCTGGAATATGTAAGGATCCAAAACAAGTCAAAGAAAAATGTTGATCAGCTTAAGCCTCTTAATGGATATGGAAAAGATATCCACCTCTTGTCAAAACTATACCCTTTGGGAGATAAGGGAGACTTCGATCATTTGTACCTGTTGAAAAATGTAATGGGCTATAATAATAATTAATGGAAGATCTCTATGATCACAAAACTAACAGCTACCCAAAAGAGGATAGCCATTGCGGAGGCTGGTGGTTAGCATTAGTACTGCATTGAAAAACCTGCAGGGGCAGACCCTGGGAGAAGAAATTTGGAAACAATTACCAAGGTAACCAATCCAATGGGAGAAGCAATCCACTATGAAGTAACCAAAAGAAACCCCTGTAAGGCCAACTTACAAGAGTGGTTAAAAATGAGGCAATAGAAGACTACATGCCATTCAATTACGTGACACTATTGAATTACCTGGATATCAAAGAACATGATCGGAGATTTGTGCCATCTAAGTTTCAACTAGTCTGCGAAGGATTCAAATATGGTAGGAATTGTCCATGGTACCCATAATCATCAAGCGGTAAGACAAGACCCCACTAAGGAACACACAATACAGCCCCTTGAAGATCAATAAAATAAGAAGTCCATAGTGGAACTTCAGTGCACTAATAGTCCCGGGCAAAGCAGGTAACTGACAAAAATGGTATTACTATGTAGTAAAATTGGTGGAACTAGCTAGGATAGATAGTTAAAAAATAAAGGTTATATAAATTACCCATGTAATCTGAAAAATGTACTACTGATTTCTCAATAAAGATTCATCTTGTCAGTTGGACTTTAAAAATAAATAAAATAATATCTTTTTTTTTGTTTTTTTTTTTAAACCGTAACTAGTATTAGATGCAAGCTTTTTATTAAGAATTAACTTAATGTCTAGATAATAAAATTCTCAGTATGATATCAATCATCTCATACAAACTTATATATTTCTATATACATACAGATTAATGATAATCTATTGTGGTTTGTCCTAGATAGACTTACTACCACTTCTTAAGTGGGCAGACCTACCTAAGGCCGGATAGTTAATATACAGTCATTAACGGCAATGCTAGACTAGTTAGTATTAAGTTTACAAGATTTTTTATTGTTTTACTAAGCTAGTCCTTTTTCATGTATACCCGATGAGATATGTAATACCCTCCAATATTCCCAGATATTATTCACTTAGATCTTAGAAGGGGTCATATTACCTTTCTTTTAATATTATATATATTTTTTCTATTCTATTATATAAATATTTCTTATTTTATATTTTTTGAATATTTTATATACTACCTGGACCTTTCTGAATACTTCCTCTTCACAAGTCTCAAAACTGTAAAATCATCCTTATTATTTCCATCTTATCTCCATAAAGATTCAATAGAAACTTCTCTCTAGACTATCCCAGGAAAAAAAATTGAATCAGGATATATATATACTAGAAAGTATAACTAATACTATTTTAATATAGTATATACAGTAACTATTTAATTTTTCTTTTATTTCTTTTCATTTTCAATAATACTAGCATACTTAAAAAGATGATGATTTTTTTTTTATAAAAAGAAAGGACAATATATCTTAAAATAGTTTTAGCTTATTGAATTCTTTATTTACTTTTCCTGAATATACACTTCTTTTTTTTTTTTTTAACTCTCTGTCAGGCCAGTTATGTGTGCTTTATTAAACAGTTATAGGTTATATATTATATATATGACATTAAAGCTAAATTTCTAACTAACTTATTAAAGTTTTTATTCAAAACTTTAGTGTAACTTAGAAAGTTATTTATTACTCTGTTAGCAATTTGAATAGAAATCCTTCTAACTTCTAACTTCATTATCTATGGATTACTATTGTAGTCCCCAAATATATACTCCTGTATATGTGCTTTGCACAATTTATATATATAATTTGAAATCTAATAAAGATTAAGCATAAGCCTATTAACTCTTTTTATTGATTTTCTGACCATATATAAAAAAGATATTAACAAGAAGTTTTATACTCTTTTGCTAATAAAATCTTTATACTTTTATTAAAATAACTTAAAACTTGTCTTCACTTATCTTTTCTACTCTCTCTTACTTGTTTTTTTTTTTTTTAATTTGCCATTAGGCTAATACAATTTATCTTTATTGTATATTTAAAATTTTATTCAATTTCAAAGATTTTCACATGACAGCTCATCTATCTTAGAAATTTAACTTCTCTAGATGCAACTTAGAAGATGATATTTTGCTTTCTTAATAACTTGAATATCCTCTCTTACTTGTTTATAAACTTCTTTAAATAAAAACTTAAATCTTTAGTAGCTTGAAAAGACTCAAGTATACATTTCCCCTACTAAGGGCAAGAAGGTTCTAGAAAGTAAAAGGATTAACAAGTAAAGTGTTATTTCACAAAGTTGAAAGTGACAAGAAATAGAAATTCTATTAATAGGGGAAGACTTATTATTTATCTTCTTACATATTATCTTATATCCTTTTAAAGTGTCTACTGTTTTTCATAGTTTTTTGGAGGATTTTGTCTATTTCAATTTAACCCTGAATTTCTAGTAGTACAATGTCACTTGGCATCTGATTGGTCGATATGAAGCACATTAGTAGTTGAATGTAAATAAGCTCTTACTGATCACCTTATATGTTCTGATGACATCATTGATGATTAAAAAAGTTGATTGGTATATTGTGTCTGTTCCATTCCTTCAATTGGATTAATCTATAGAATAAGTTCCATAAGGCCAATAAAATACAAACAACAAGTTTTCAGGTTGTTATTTGTTCAAGTTGAGATTTTTCTCTTCTATTATTCTGATTATTTAAAGTTCAAGACCAAGGTTTCCTTCTTATCCTGGTTAGACAATAAGATTAAATGATTTCTAGTTCTTACTAAGCTTCAATTCTTTGATTATAATTGAAAATGCATTTTTCTAAAAGTTATTGAAAGATATCACAATCGATAAGGATCCCATCTCTTTCAAAACCCTTCCATTATTACAAAACAAAAAAATTATTGGGGAATCTAGCCTTTTGAATAATAGAAGATATATACCAATAAAATTTATTTAATTAAGCATGACTACTGGAAGATATTATACTGAAACAATATGAACCAGTTTCTACTAGGTTATATAAGAATCTGGGGTTTATAATATGTTATTTCTTTATTACAGGTAAATAAAAAATTACTATCAAAGAAGATTGGGACCAAGTGTGTTCTAGAAATAAAGGCTTTTACTAGATGATAAGTCTCCTTAGACAGTATATGAGAAGAAAATTAAGATCAAGAATAGATAAGTTTCTCAGATAATCAAAAAAAAAAGATATTCCAATTGAGCATTTCTTATTGAGAAAAGGTCTTGAAAAGTGGATTTTTGAAGAAAGCTGGAAATTTTTTTTTTATCTTTTTATTTTCTTGTTATCTATTTAAACATTTTTAAATATTTCCCTTTCCTTTTTTTTAATATATCTAGTAGTTTTCTGTATTCCGGTGGCTTGGCAAGATATACAGTGGTGACAGCTTGCTAGCAATGATATAGCAGACTAGAAAAATTTTTACCCAAAGACAAAGCAGAGTAAAATATTGTTTTCAAAATCAAACTTAAAGACTATTATGCTTATAACAAGTTAGTTAAATTAGAATAATAGTTTAGCTATAGTATGTATCATGCTGCTCGAATAAAATATACTTATGTTTTTAATTGATTAATAAACTAATAATCTAGCATGGCTATGGGTACTCAAAAAAAAAATTAGGCATAAGCCCATTAAAAAATAAAAAATGAATATTTTAAGTAGTTTTTTAAATTTGTTTTTTAACTATTTTTGATATTTTGACAAATAAAGTATTTAATCTTTACTATTTTTTTCTATTTTTTTATATACAGTATTTATTTTTCTTAAATTATTTGATAATTTTTATTTTTTATAATATTCAAAGTTTTTAATATTTATTACAATTAATATACTGTATATTATAGAAAGTTCTAGTTTCTATTATATTTAACTTTTTTTTTGAAATTTTATAAATTGATTTGATTATTCTTTTAAAAAGTTTTTAACTATAATCAAAAATTATTTTAAAATTAAATATTTATTTGTATTTTATATAAATTAAATTATTTATTAATCTTTAATTTCTTTGATTTCTTAATTAATAAACTGATTTATATATATTATTTCAAATCTTTCAGTATAAACCATTCATTTATATACTCCATGTCATCAAAATTATAATAATTATTTTTATAATTGACATTCTTTTTGCAATGATAATATGAAACTAGTATCGAAATGTGTTCACACATTTTTTGTGTAACAGGAATATTATAAAAAATTAAAATTAAGGCCATTCGAATTATCTTTTTCTCTTTATTGTTGATAGTTGAATCAAACTTTATTCTTTATCATAGTTGTATCAATTTATTGACAATTGAAAAAAGGTAATGATTTGTTTGATATAAACTTGGTTTATTAAAATCTAATAATATATCAAAAATCAACATATTTTTGTGTTTAAATTATATTTTATATGGCAAATTTGCAATAGCTACATATATAACTTCAGTACTATATGCTTTATTATCAAATGGTTAAAACTAATTGATATTTAGTACCAATCTCAAATATGAATCAACTGTCTCTTTGCTAAAAAACAATTCTGAGTTTTCATCTTTAGAAGTTTTTCAAATATTACTTTCATAAATATCATATAGAAGTTCATCAATATTTGATTGATCTATTCAATACTAAAGATTAAATTCAAAATTCAAATTTTGATACATTTGTGACAATTGATATCAAATAATAGAATATGGAAAAACTAAATTAGATCAATTAATTACATTTCTATTTAATAATTCTGATTGTGTAGATAATAGAAAATTATAAATTTTTTTTTATTTTATTGCTAAATTAGAAAATTCAATATAAATATACTTAATGACTAATAGTTGATTATTTTTTTGAAAACCAAGAACATTATTCTGTCTATATAATTAGTAATATCTTTGACATGCTACAAAACTAATGAATTGATCTGATAATTCAAGTTTATTGTTGATAATATACAAAAACTCACAAAAAAGCTCAAATTCTTCATTATCAATTTTAATTAATACCATTTTTATAAATTTTAGCAGTGTATCTATTGCACTATTCAATAAATTAAATCAAATTTTATAGTTCATAATTTACAACAAAATCTACATAAAATAACTATTCAAAAATTTGCTAGAATTCAATAAAAATTCGTATTTTGATACTGAATAATCTTTGAATATATTATCTATTTTTTTATTATTATTAACTTCAAATTCATTATTTTTAAAACTTGTATTATTCAATCTTGGATTTTGTTAATTGTTGCTTAATAACATAATTCGACTTGATAAAATATTTTTTGTTTTATATCAAAATATGAATTCTTCATTTGTCAAATGTTCACCTTTTGTTTTTTGATATCCATAGGAAAATTCTGTTCATGGATCAACATATAATCTATTGTATTTACTATAGTTGCAAGTAATTTTTACTTTTTTAAAATTTTTTTCTTAAATTTTATTAAGTAAAGCTGAAATTAAATGATTTTTTGATATTTTGAAAATTAGCAAATAGTAACATAAAGTGGCAAAGTCGTAATTGTTACATATATTAAATAGTTTTGAATTGTAATGTAATTTTTTTTTTTTTTTTTTGCCCTCTGTTAGGCTAGTTACGTATGCTTTATTAAACATTTGTAAGCTGTACATATAATATGAGACGCTAAAGCTAATTCTTTAACT
>CAJVPT010005847.1:0-11704 GCA_910592055.1 Acaulospora colombiana | reverse complement strand
ATAGTAATAAAGATATAAAAATCTATATGTTTGTAAACAGAAATATCAATTAGAAGATAGACTAAAAATATCAACTAGCCACTATGAAACAGAATTAAGAATCTAATAATAAAGAAGAATTTTATTCTAAATATTATAAAAATTAAATATATAAAAATAATAAATATAAAAATTATACAGATTTCCTTATAAAGTGATAAAACAAGAGAATTCAATAGTATTGTACCAACTTTCAAAGCTAGAAAAAGTTCTAAAAATAGTTGTAATGAGAGAACTTACAATAAATATTAATATTAGAAACTTTATTAAAACCTTCAATAAAAAAAGAGTTAGATTAAATTGAATCTTTCAGAAAAGGATTCAAGATTTCAAAATCTAATAGAATAACAATATAGACTGGTCAATATTCTTAAATTAGTTTAATTTATTTAATACTATTTATATTTCTTTTAAAGTTAATAAAGATAAAAGTTTTCTAATAATCTAATTAATAACAAGCTTTTGATATTACAGATACTCAGAAAAGAAAAAAAATATTTATATTATAACAATAGCCCAATATTTAAGTTTCAGAAAAAAATATTAAAACATCTTTTCAAATGCCTGGTTACTGGAAAAGCTAGAAAAAAATATATGAAAAATGGTAAATGAAAAACTTATATATTATATTGATAAAGAAATAAAAAAACACTAAGAAAGCCTTATCTATGATTAGTAATTGAATATAAAACTTATTAAATAAAATACATATAGATTATAATTAGCAAACTTTATCAAAAATGCAAAAGAATTTTTTTAAAAAAAAATCTAGAATAACTGATATATTAAAGTAATAAAATAGGAAAAAGAACTAAATATTATTAGAAAAGAAAAAATTCAAAAGATTTAGATACAAGTCTATAAACAAATTATATAAAATTATGAAGAACTTACTTTACTTCCAGTTGAAAATCCAAGTCAAGAAGAAGTAAAAAAAAAATAAAAAAAAGGATTACATAAAAATTATTAATAATTAAGTTTAATAATTTATTTGTATGAGAAGAATTAACTAAATTAAAATAGTTTAGTTTTTAACTGTAGATAGAATTTAAAATAATCTATAGTAATAATCTATAGGAAATAATTTTACTAAAGAAGTAATATTTCAAATTGGTAAAGAAGTAAAATATTATTGCTTAAATTGTATCTAGAGAAATAGTTTCTTAATAATTGATGAGTCAATTTATAAAAGTAAAATAATTTATAAATATTATAATAAAGACAATTCAAAACTCTTTTTGCTAATGCTTTGACTATTTATAAAAAAGATGTTCACAAAAAGATTTTATACTTTTTGACTAATAAAGTCTAACTACTCTCCTTAAATCAACTTGAAAAAAACTGTAGAAGTCATTTTTATTTCCTTTACTTATTTGTTTATATTTCTTTTTAAACAAAAACTTGATTACTAATAACCTAAAAGTTATGAAATACCTTTTTTACCAATAGCAAAAAAGCTTTAAAAGAAAGAAAAATTAAAGTATTTTTGTCTTTCACTTATTAAAGAAATACTATAAAGTAAATAGAAATAAGAGACTCTTTTTATTCTTTTTTGGATTCTATAAATACATTAGTAAAAGTATATAAATAAGCTTTTATTGATCATCTCATGTGTTCAAATGTATTTTCTCAACTCTATAAAAATCTGATGTTACTGTAAATTATTTACTGGTACAAATAAATACAAGATACTAATTACTTAGTATATTTGACTGAAAAAGTCTGTTTAACTATAATAAAGGTTATAAGATACTGTAACTATTTTTAAAATTATAGTTACCTATCTCTAACTATCAGATAGGTTTCTTATCAACTCCATCAAATAAATAAAAATTCAACTTTACAATTCCTACAACAAAGTTGGATTTTTTGACAAATATAAATAATAAAGTAAAAATTTTTTTTTTGAAATAATATGCTTTTTCTAATATATTTATTATAGAAACTCAGAAGAATTAATAAATTTTTTTTTTAATATACAAATTAAATTGATTTAAATAAGTTCTTAAAAATATACTGTCTGATAAATAGGATAATTAGAATATTACAATATAAGTTATTGAAAGTAGCTAAGAAATAAATAATATGCCTTTAACTAAAAAAGTTCTTGGAGAGTAATAAGTCTAAAGTATTAAATGGACAGTAATAATATATAATCTTAATAATATATAAAATCTTAAAAATGTTTTTATTAAATACTATATAAATTTTGCTTTAAATTTTTAAAAATTTAATAAACAAGTTGAGTTACTATTTCAAAAAAATAAATAATTAAAAAGTCAAAAGAAAAAAAATTATAAAAAAAATATTAAACCAAAACTATATAAAAATTAACTAATTAGGTAATTATAAAGAGTAAAGAAATATCAAAAAATTATATTTCATTTTAATAATTTTTGAAAAAATTATAAGTATAAAAGAATCAAAATAAAAGCAATATAAATTCAAATAGAAGAAATATACAAAAAAATTAATTTTAAATAAAAATTTAAGATTTATTTTTATTTACAAAAGTAAAAAAATTTTTTTAATTGTTAACTTAGTCTTGCTTTATTTAAATTTAGTAGAAAGTTATATATATCTATGTTATAACTATATTTGTTTACCAAATAAAACTTGATATAAGAAACCTATCTCGTGGCTTATTGTCATTCATTAAGTGAAACTAACCTGCCAAGGCTGGGTTAGCACTATACAAAATTTCTAATAAATAGTAAGAGTTGTGATTGATCTAATAATATTGCGAATATATTTGTTAATTATATTAATAAATTGTTTTTTTATATATTTTTTCTTTCTTTTATCCATGAATTTGATATGACAATATTGTATTTGTATAGCTTTTCCATAGCTCTTGTGATGCCTTGTTATTTTTTCCAGTTTTGAAAGTCTTTGTATCTTTTATACTATATTTCTTGTAAATGCTTAATAATCTCTTGAGTATTTGATACTTAAAATATTTGAAATAAGAGAGTTTGTTGTTATTGAGTTTTGTTTAATAATTGTTTCTATAGTATGGTTAATATACTTTGCAAGCCTCGCATTGATTATTTGTGGAATGATTAGTTTCCTTTCGGATGAGTTCTGAGATTATATTTAATGCTTTATTCATATTTTTATTCCATTCTGCTTATCAATACATGGATTTATTATTGTTATTATAGTATTTGGAAATTGATTGTTTCATTTTGTCAGAAGGTTTGTTGATTGTCTTTTGTTATAATATATGTCTCAGTTTCATTTTTTGTTTCTATCTAATTGAAGATATTATCTTTTGTAAACTCTAGGTTATAGACTTATTTATCCAGGTCAATATTTTCTTTAATTTCCTTAATGTCTACTTAATTTCTTCCAGAATTTGAAAAATATTGGCAAGTATCAATTGATTGTTTCCTTGCTTTCTATTTGTGTATTGTTATTGACCTTGTTTTGCTACTGTTGCATATGAACCAGTTATCTTTGTTTGTTAAAAGATATTCTTGTTAACTTCTGATAATTAAGATACAAGCTAGTTTAAACTTATTATATAGTTTTTCAAATTTTTCTACTTGTTCTTTGTTATATTGTTTCTATTGTATATATCTTTCTTTAATGGGACAGCTGGCTATTAAGTGTTCATGACTATCACAAATTGAGTATAATTTTGTTTCTATTGGTTGTCATGTAATAGTAGTTTCACCTAGTTGATAATTCTGTTTGAATACTTCATCTGGATCTTTTTGACAGTTGAAACTGAGAACTGCAAATCATTTTCTTTAGTATAACATTCTTCTTGGAATATAATAGATTTTTGCTTTAACTTGTTTACAAATATGGCAGAGATCAAAGGCAATGATATTGGGTGAAAGATTTATTGACTTGACTGTAATTTGATCACATTGTTTTATTTGTTCTATATTTCATTGGGACCAAAAACTCTGACTAAGTCTGAACTTAGAAAAATGCTCTATTTGTTAATGAGTAATTCTTTATCTTCTTTGTTTGCATATATAATGATTGCAGTTTGCCATATTTGTTGGGTCGACATTGTGACATTCTGATTGCTCATATTTAGCAAAAGACTTTGTACCTCAATGAACTTTATGTTTATAAGAATATTCTATACTCTGATACTCATTTTCTTTTTTAGTGCTAAGTTTGTGTATTCCATGATTTCTATGTGTCAATTGTTTGTATTAGATAAAATTGTATTGCATATCTCAATTGCTACTTATTTGTCACTGAGAATAGCAATGATATGTTCCTGATTATTGTATCTCTCACTACAGATTGTGAAAGTTCTTCTGGTGAATTGAGAGTTTTCATGAAGTGATTTATTTTTAGTATTATTATTCTGCCAGGAAGTTTCAATATTAGGATGCCTATCTTGCTCTTTTCTCTTCCATATCTTTGTTTTCTATTAAAAAGAGGGCACAATCTTAATCTTGTCATCTAGACATCTTCTTTTTGCTTGCCTTTATGGTTTTCTCTTCTTTTTAATAAGGTTTATGACTATGTTTAATATTCATCTTCATCCATATTAATATCTGAGTCAAAGACCTGATTTTCTTTATTCAAGTTCATAGAGGATATGCTTGGATTTGATCTTCATTATTTGAGAAGTTAGTGATATTCTCTTTGACATCTTCACTTCAATTGAAGAATTCTGATATGTTTTTTGCTATATTATTGCTAATCAATATAGTTATTATACTGTTGGCTATCTGTGTACTTGTGTTAAGAGTGATAGAAATCATAAAAGACTTGTTTGTTTCAGTTTAGATTTTGTGTTTAATAGTTTATTTTATAGGCTTTGGGTTTATTTCTTTGTATAACTTGTTTGTAACATTTTTTGCCAGAATGTTTTTATTGTAATTAAGCCTCCACTGGACTGTTCTGTTTTGAAGTTTTCTTTGGAAGAACATCTCTCTATTCACTTTTTCTTTTTTTTAAAAAATTACTATAAAAAGAAATTTTTAAGAAAAAAAAATCTGTGGCAAAGATTTTTTTTTAAAAAAATATAATCTATAAAAGTAAAATTAATAGTGTTGTGAGCTAACCCAGTAAGTTAATCACTAAACTATAGTGCCTTGCATAACTCAAATGACTTACAAATACTTATAACTGATACAAAAAAGAGAATGCCTCCTATAAAAAACACTTAGGGAAGGCAAAGACATGGTGATTGACTTGACTGAAGGTAAGTATCTCTTTATTCATGTTCTGTTTCTTTGATATATCACTAACTCTTATCTCTATTCTCTAACATATTCAGCACTATCTTCTTAGCATACATTGGTAAGTTATTTATACTTTTCTAATTAACAATGAACTATCTACTTTATAATTGGCTATGCTAACCCTAAACTTTGCTAAATTTTCCATATTTTGTCAGATACATATAGTTCTCTTATCAGTACCTAAGCTTTATCTATAGTTTCTTATCTTGTGAACTTAATCTTTTATGTCAGACTTTCAAATTTTTGGATTCTAGATCATGATGTATAAATCACATCACACACGTGATCCATGGCAATAGTAATATATATATTTTATCAGTAGTTTTTATAAATAAAAAAATTGAAATTTATATAAATAGTATTATGGTCATGTGGGTGATGCAATTTATGCGTAATAGTCTAGAATTCAAAAACTCAAAAGTCTGGCATGAAAGATGAGTATCGCAAGGTAAGAAACTATAGATAAGGCTCGGGTATTGATAAGGGAACTGTGTGTATTTGAAAAGTATAAAAAGTTTAGCAAAGCTTAGGATTAGTATAGCCGATTATAAAGTAGATAGCCATTATTAGATAAAAAAGTATAAATAGCTTACTAATGTATGCAAAAAGGTAGAGCTGAATATGTTAGGAAAAACAGCCCTCATTGAAAATAGAGATAAAAGTTAGTGATATACTAAAAAAACAGAATGCAATAAAGAGACACTTACCTTCGGTCTAATCAATCACCACACCTCTGCCTTCCCTAAGTATTCTTTATAGGAGATCTTCTCTTCTTTGTGTCATTTGTGAGTATTTATGAGAAGTCTGGGTTAGTCAAAGTACTATGGATTAGTGATGAACATGCTGGGATAGCCCATGACAATAGTCAAAATTATATATTGAAATAAAAATAGCTTGAAAATGAAAATTCAAGAATAATATATAAATAATGATAAAAAAAAAACTGATTATTATAGAAACCTATAGATCTATAGTGCTGTAATTAGTACTTTATAGGTTATATCAAAAAAGTTAATATCAAATTCTTTAGAAAACAATCTCTGAAAAAGAAAGTAATAATTTATATTTATTAGTGTAACTATTTATAATCAATGTTTCAAATATAGTTGTTTATCAATAGTTGACTGAAGTTTCTAAATAATATAAGCCAGTCTATAAATAGATTGTAATAAGGCAGAATGTTTGAAATCTGATAAAATTATCTCTTGACATGGTCATATTACTGAAAAAAATAATAAGATAAGTAGATATTAAATTGATAGTATGTCTCCAAAAAAAGATCAAAATTGAAATATTCAGCTTCTAACATATTATAAATTCATGCATATAACTGTGCTAGGTTTCAAAACTTGACTATTAAGAGGCCTTAAAAGAAAAAAAAAATTGTAAATCACTTTGAAAAACTTGAAAAACTAATGAAGTTTAGGATAAAAAAAAATTCGATGGCCTAATAACTAGACTATTTTTAATAAAATTAATCCAAAAATAATTAAGAAAAAATTATATATCTTTTTTCAAAAAGAGGTAAGATTATATATAGAAGTAGAATATATATAGTTACTTATATAAATAGATTTATTTTAAATATATATAAGTTCTTATTTAAGATATAATAATCTTAGTAAATATAATTCTTATATAAAGGTCTAAATTTGGGATTCCTATAACCACCATAAAGTAACTAATTATATAATAAACAAAAGATATAGTTCAATTTTAAGAGTGAACCAAACATAAGAATATTTAAGAAATAGCTGATAAAAATTGAAAATTTGAATACTTTTCAAGAGAACACATAGTTCAAAAATAGTATTCATTAATAACAAAACTATTTACAATAACTGAAATTTAATTATTAATAAAACTAGTAACAAATCAGCACCTGAACTATCAAATATTATTAACTTAGCTTTTAAACCTTTACACAAGAACACTATTTAAGACATTATAAGGTTTTTCAATATCATACTCTCTAGAGAAGAAATTCTAACTAAATAGAAAAAGGCACCATCTATTCTATTCCTAAGCTTAAAAATTGAAAGCATGACATTAATATCACTAAATCCATTATTTTATTAGAATTCATTAAAAAGATATTCACAAAAGCACTTATCAATAGATTTACAAAAGTTTTGTTCAAACACAAGATCCTTGCTAAATAAAATGGACCATACTTCTCTAGAGAACCAATTATCATAATTAATAATATTCTAGAATATACAAAAAAATCAAATAAATTTTGCTATATGCTCTTTCAAGATATAAGCAAGATATATAATATGATTAATATTAAGTATATTATCCTAGTTCTATAGAGAATTAAAGTATCAATAAAACTGATTAATATTATCTATAATTGTTTCTCGTGGAAAGAGAATAATGTAATAACTTATTTTAGCAATACTGAACTATATCAAGTTCAAAAAGAAATCAACTAAGGAAATACTATCTTCTCCATTTTATATAAAATTTACTATAATCTACTAATCAGTAAAATAGGCAAAATATCTAAATAGGACCAAAACATCTTAACACTATCTAAAATCAATATATCAATTATATAAGACAAATCCAGATAAATAGATATTATCAATATTAGTAGCTCTTTCTATTGAATAAATAATATAATAGTAAATTTATATAAATTTAAACTTCATATTATTAACAACAAACTAGATAACATTATAATTTCAATCATAACAATAAACCTACAAATAAATAAAGCATAATTAGAGTATTAGAAATATGACACAAAACTAAAAAGAAAAAAAAATATCAACAAAATCTACTTTAGAGAAAAACCAACTTCATTTATAATACTACTAAAAAAAAATCAAGCACTGATAAAATACATAAATACATTATAAATAATATTCTTTTCTCAATTATATAATATTGGATACATAACTTAGTTTTTACATTAAACAAAATATAAAAAATTAACAAAAGAATTAGATATAGTATTAAGTACAAAACCAACCTAGTACAATCAATACTGAACCCATTCATATATCTCAAAATCTACTATAGATCTATAGCATTACAATAAAACAATTTCAATAACATGCAGAAAATCTTCAAAACCTCTATAATAGTCTATCTTTAGCTTGACATATTTATTGCAACAGGTTAAAAAATCTATAATAGCATACATAGTAAAGTGAAAATATCATAGAACAATATATATCCTCTTCAAAAAAGGCTACAACTTCTATTACAATATTCTCCACAATTTACAATAAAATAGTATAACAAAATCATAAAAATCTTCATTATATCACAAAATCACAGATCATCAATAATATATAGTGTGATCTATATATAGGTAAGTAACCAAATTTATATAGAAACAAGTTACCAAAATTTATATGCAAGAAAGAGGATTTCAACAAACATACCTGTGGATTCTTGGTTCCTCAGTTCTTCTCTTACAATGTAGATCAAAATTAGAATGACAGTCACCTCTCTAAAAAACCAGCATCAATTAATATTATCTTATTTAAAAAAGAATGAGTGCAATGCAAAAAAAATACATTTCATAATAAAGATACAGACCTTAACAATATACTACAATATCAAAAGGCTGAAAAATATTAGAAATGTAACCCACCTAAAAGGAGCTAGTTGTCTGTGAACATATTTGAATAAAATATCACAAAAAATCAGGCATTATGTAGAAAAAACATCTTTAATATCTACTAGAATTATCATGGTGAAATTAAATAGAGCAATATCTCAGTCAACTGTTGTGTGAATTTTAAAGGCCCTTAATTATAAAAATGACATCCTTAGATCAACACCAATGCTTACTAAAGCACAAAGAGTAAAACAGTTAAAGTGGATTAAAAAACACCTAAATGACAACTGGAACAAGATTTTTTTTACTTAAAAAACTGTATTTCAGCTCTTTTGCAATACTGTCAGGCAGTATTAGTATAAGGGGGAAAGACTAATTTGCAGAATTCCTAAAAATAAAAAAAAATATTGACATAGGGAAGGTTTTCTAAGGAAGGTAAGGTCAAACTAGTCTGTTTTCAAAAATAATGAATGTTGAATTCTATATTAATATACTAAAAAAACGAATAACAGAGATCAAAAGTTTGATGTGGAAAGGGTGGTGGCTTCAACAAGACAATTATTCCAAATATATGAGCCTTTTAGGGAAGTCGTATCTTGAATCACATATTTCTAAAGTTTAATAATAATGAACTTTTCTAAAAAATTATATCTCATATTGTAACAAGTATAGAATATCACTAAAATATTATAGAATTAAATATATGAAGCAAGTAATTAGTACATACAAAATATGATTACTATTATAGCATCAAGTTAGAGATTTATATAACAAATCTATCAAAATAACCTGGTTGTACAAGCTTATAACAACTATAAATAATTTTTTTAGGATCAAATAACTTCAATAATTTCAATACTTATTTTCAAATCGAACTAGCAATCAGTAGCACAAGTATCTTAATATATTACACTACTATTTTCAATAAAAATCTTATCGTCGAAAAAAGAATTGATAATAATTCAATGTACATCAAAATAAGATATTATCAATATTTCAATGACTTATTACTAACTATCTATATAAGATATGAAAAAATAAATAAAACTAATGATAAAAGTGTCAAATGTTTCATCAAAGTGCTCAATACAAATCTAGCAAAAATACTAGTATTTATCACTACTCATTTTGTCTTATCAAATAATGAGATAGCAAAACTTCAAACAAAAATAATTCTTGATAATATTATTAAATGATGGGCACAACTCAACTAACTCATAGAAGTTGTAGAAATAGATCCACTTTTAAAACATATATTGATACTTATCAAACTTATTAAATTAACAGATGAAATAGTTGAACAATTTAAAAAAATTAGCAACAGCCTTTTCTACTTATCAAGTATTAACATCTTTTATAATAGAGTATATAACACTATATAGATATTGATCATGTAAATACAGAAATTGTTCCATAAGATGATAACAATAAAATTATATAAATCTTATTATAAATCAAGTCCAAGGAATCTAATAATCTCTCAGAGTTATTAGCCATTGCCTTAGCCACAAATATTATTAAGCATAACACTATATATTACTTATTCGATAATTCAGCCATTGCTATTAATAAGATCAAAAAAGAAACTAGTTTTAGTACTAAAAAATATAAATATTTTAGAATTATTAATCATATTCTAAATATAATTAAAAAAAAACTTGACTACTCATAATACAAAGTAATAGTAGAGAACATCCCTGTAAATCATAAATGGACTGATCAACTTGTCAAAAAATGACTAATAGATTGCGATATAATGCATACTACTATATTGTAACAGGCTAATCGACAAGTCTGTCACTAATTACCAAAAGCTCATATAACCTACTAATAGAAGAATCCATCCTTCTATCACACACACAACACAAATCAAGACAGAGATGTAAAAAGATTTGGCAAGTCTCAAGGTAATTTTTCCTAAAACTACTTATAACTTCACTGTTATAATAATCTATTCAAAAGATATATCTTAAGATTTGTCTCCTTTATTAAGTTATTGAAGGAACTTATATTTATACATTTTTACGCATAGGGCTATTACATAATTACTATGACTATTCTAGTATTATGTCATGCATAAATTGCTTTATGATCAACCAATTTTTTATTACCTCAGTTTATAGTTTTTTACCTTTTTGACATGAATGAATTGTTCACATATTCTTCTAGCTTGCAAGGAATATGTTGATAATTGGCAATTGATTATTTTACGTAAGCTTCAGTCTTGTCATAATTATTAGTCATGTTATCATGGTGAAAATTCTAAACTTTGTTTGATTCCTTTGGCCTTTAACAATATTAACAAATTATAATTATAATTCAAATCTATTAATTTACAAAATTTATAACTCTGAGATTATACAAAACATTAAAAAAACTATTAATACTTTCCAACAAGTAAAACACATATAGTATAGAATATACTCAAACACAATTAAGATCTAACAATTAAACAAAAAAAACAAACAGATTGAAAAAACTTCACTAGTAATCTCAACTATCTAATATTAATTCTCTATTATGTGACTTATGGAACTAGAAACTTTATATATTCTTATTTAAACTCTGAAACAAAGAATTCATCACAATGACAATACTACAAAAATGTTATCCAAATATATATAACAAATAAATATTTTAGATACCTAAAAATAAAAATCAATACTATTTATTAGATATAAAAAATATGGAATAGACATTAAAGATCTTATCACCAACACAATTAGTAGAGAAATTATATCAAGAATAAAAAAGCAATTAACAACAAATATTAAAGCTAAAATAAATAAAAAATATAAATAAATATAATATTTGAAATACTATAATAAAAGATGAAATCATTAGAGACATCACTCAAATAATTATCTGC
>CAJVPT010005846.1:0-11705 GCA_910592055.1 Acaulospora colombiana | reverse complement strand
TTCTCTGGGTTACAACCATATTTCAGGATATTTGCATAGCTCCTTGAGTTGTCTCTGGTGTTGGAATACCTTTGTGTGTCTTGGTTAGGGGCTGGTATGCTTCCTTGATATCCGATGATTCTGGAGTTGTTTGATCTGTTCGTGTATTGTCTTGGCAGAAGTGTCTCTGGTTTGTCAGGACATGTGTACATGTTGTGTTCCAGTGAGCCACAAATGTGGCATAGAGTGGTCTCTCGTTGAACCTATTGTTTCTGTGTTTCTCTAATTTGAGGGGCTGATTATTTGGCTGCTTGTAGATCTTCTTTAGACTGGAAAGTAAAGACAGCAATCTTGTAGCCTAGTTATCGTTGTTCTGAGGTATGTATACCAAATTTGCTTCTGTGCTTGTGGTGATCCCTGTCAGATCTGATACTGTTGTATCCAGTGATAGTTGGGTGAGGATGGCACTATAATGTTCTCTTTCTTCTTTGATTTCATGGGTTTTGTAGAATGGGAATATCTTGCATGAGTAGTATTCCTTTGTAAGTGACTATTCCTGGCTGATCTCCATGTAGTCAGAGGTATTGGAGAAGGTAATGTTTGCCATCTGGAATGGTCCAGCTTTCTGTAGAGTTATGTAGTTAATGTTTATTTGTTCGTTGAAAAATTCTGCTAGGTCTGTTTTGGTGAAGTGTAGGGGAATGTCCTATACTTGGATTGTGTGGGAATTGCTTTCTTGGGAACCCAAGGGGGTGATCTTCCTGAATTTGGCATTCTCATTCTCTGTAAGTGTGGTTTCACATGCTGTGTTTGCTTCTTCTTGATTGCCAAAAATAGTGGCGATCTGAGGTTTTTCAATTGGGTATTTGTACCTCACATATTTCAGGGAGGGGAGATGCACCATTTTTTGTCTGATGAAGTTTATTTTCTTCTCGACAGTCTGTCCAGGGACCTGGTCTGGATTGATGAAGGCTTTTCCAGAGCTGAAGGTCTTTTGATATTCTTGGTGCTTCTGGAAGGTAGTTGAGGATCCCTGTTCTTTTTTCCTGTTTTTATAGCTGTATTCAGTCTGTTCAGTAATGCTTGGGATGCCCTGTTTGACCGGAGTGTCTAGAGTTGTTTCTTTTTTGATGATGTGCACTGTATCTGGTGAGAGTGCTCTGCAGGTTCTTGTGCTGGTCTCGTTTTCCTTCTCTGGTTCTTGGATGTTTGATTCGACATCCATCCTATCTGCTTGATTCCTTTCCTTCTTTTCTTTTCCCTTATCCGATGGTTACTTTAGATTAGCTGTTCTTGTTCCTAATGGTGTGTGTCTGAGTTGCGAGGAGGGAGTTGTTGCTTTAATTTTTAGGATCTTTCCATTGTTCCTACTAATCCTGTCAGTGTTATTCTAGTGTTGTCTGCCTTACAAGGCTTCTTAGCTGCCTCATGGAGGCCATCTTGTAGACTGCTGCTACTTGGTAGCTGAAATAGAGTTCGTTTTTGTGTTTTTGCCAAAAAAGGAAATTTTTATGGTTTTTTAAATTTTTGGGAAAGAGTTTTAATGATTGCAAGTATTTGAAAACAATATTATAGAGAATACTAATCTCTACAAAATTAGTTATTATGATATAGGTTTATATAAAACTCCAATTTGTTGTTTGCTTTTTGTGAAAATTTTCTTATAAAGAAATTTTGTTTTTGAAAAAGTGTTGAATGGAAAAGAGTTGTTTTAAAAAATATATAAATAAATAATAATTTAAATATTTTTCAATACTTTTTTATAAAATTAAATACTGATATAATAAAATTATTTTACTATATCTTAATAATTTTAGCAATTACTAATTATTGCTTAAAATAAAATATAAATAAGTTTATAAAATTTATTATAAAATTTAAATATAATAAAACAATTATTTTATTTTTTTTAATAACAAACTTTATAAAATAATTAAAATTAATTTTAAATTATATTTTATATTTATATTTTTATTATTAAGTTATGTTTTTATTATAGTTAATTATTATATATTTATATATTATAATTGATAATCAAATTGATCAACTCTTTTCGCTGATTCTTTGACCATATACAAAAAAGATGTTTGCAAGAAGTTTTTTTACTTCTAGGCTAACAAAGTCTTATCACTTTCCTTAAACCAATTTGTGAACAAGATTTTCAAGATTCACTCTATTATCCTACTACCTCTTTTTATATTTTGCTCAAAAAACTTGTCTTCTAGTGACCAGAAAGATAATATTATCCTTCTTACCAATGGCAAAAAGGTTTTGAAAGGAAGTAGACCTGACCTCTCTATCTTCTTTTCACCTGTCTCAGAAACACCACAGAGCCTTTGATATAATGAGAAACTCTTTAAAAGACAATCTCACTACTCTCTTGTTAGTAAGGATACATTAATAGTACTCTTTTACTATTTTTTCTGAGGAATTTTGCCTACCTTAGTTTGATTCTGAATTTTGAGTAGCACAAAGTTTCTGGTGCTGTAATTGGACAATGGAGACACGTTAGCAATCCAAGATGTAAACAAGTTCCTATTAGCCACCTCCTATGTCTGAATGCATTTTCTTAGTTCCTATAAGAACTTGGATCCACTATAAGTTGCATACCAGTTGCATGGGTGGATACAAGATACAGTATCCAACACATCTTAAAAAACAGGAAAGAGTCCATCCGACTATGGAAAAGGTTATAAAATACTTTAACATTTTTGAAATTGAAGTCACCTACCCTTGGCAATCAAATAGGTTTCCTTCACTCCCACAGATAGATAAAGATCTGTTCTTTTTCTTATAAAAAACAAACAAGATAAATAGGAAGTTTTTTCTAACTGGTGAGTTTTTTACTCCTAATCCATGGTTTGTTGGAGAACCTGAAACCAAAACTACACCAAGGCTTTCAATGTAACCTCACCCTCAAAAAAGGCTTTAAAGCTACCAATAGTATCCATTATTTTTACTCATAGTGAATGTATCAGTTGGAAACATTTGCCAGAATGGAAGAATCACCTATAGACTGAATCTATCTTTAGAAGTTTTGCACCTTTTTAAATAAGTAACAGATGCTTGAATATAATATTATCTATAGGACTGGATTCGTCAACCCCACCAAAGGTTTTAAGGTATCTCTTTTTTCCATAGGTCCCACCAGATCTTTAGATAAGTAATTCACTTTCCTTCTTTGTATTCCACTCTCTTCTAAAGATGAAAAAACACAGTATTCTGATGGATAATTCACAAGGCATCAGATTGGTTAATAGTAATTTCTGGTAAATAATCGGCAGGTGTAGAAAATTTAAGTCGATTATTCAGTGGTCTGCATAGTTTCAAGAAATTTTTTTTAGTACTAGTTAGACCTTAGACTAGTTCTCTTTCTATTCTTAAGAGGTGGCTAGGCCACAAGGTGAAGTCTCTATAAAGGAGCTCTTCTATTGTAATACTTTATTTGTATAAATGTTTCTTATATATAGTCTCAAAGGAACTCTGTTTTCTCTACCTTATATAAGGATTCCTTAATAAAGTTTCAGCTTAGCCAATGTTTAAAAAAAAAAAATTTTATATATTATAATTTAAAAAATCAATTAATAGAGACTTCTTTATTAATTCTCTAATCACATACAAAAAAGATATTTACAAGAAATTTTTTATTTCTTGACTAATAAAGTCTCATCACTTTTCTTAAACCAATATAAATAATACTTCAAGAAGTTATCTTTATCTCCCATTTCCTTATGTAAACATTTTTTTCAAATAAAAACCTGACTTTCAGTAATTAAAGTCATAAATATATATTTCCTATCAATAGTAAAAAAGTTCTGAAAGAAAGAAGAACTGAAGTGCTGCTATCTATTTACATATTAAAGAAACAATACAGAGCTTTATTAATAATAAAAGACTTATCTTGAAGGCAACCACCCACTCCCTTGTTATATTTTTGTTTTAAAAATACTTATTCTCAATTTTTTTAAGGAATTTTGCCTATCTCAGTTTGATCTTGAATTTTGAGTAGTACAAAGTTTTTTAAGCAGTGATTGGCTAATAAAAAACACATCAGTAAAAGAATGTAAATAAGTTCCATTAGTTATATTCATGTATCTTATCAGGCACTGCTTTTCAACATGTTATTGGATATCAAGAAAAATAATTTTCAAAAAAACTATCTATTACTACTTAGAAATTTTTTTTTTTTTTTTTTTTTTTTTTTGCTGGCTCAGCCTCCAGTTGAACTTTATTAAACTTTTACTTTAATATTACATTGTATTATCTGTTTCGAAGTTACTAAATTTCACAAACTATACTAGCATGTATGTTAGGATTTTTAGAAAAAGATACCTTCTAATTCAGATCTTCAGTGGACCTTTGTAGCTTGTTGTTCTCCTTTCAGGGAACTAACTTGCCTAGACTGAGTTAATACTATTTTCCTTGTTTTCAGAGTGAAAAGGAACTTGAAGATTTTTTGTTTTTTCCAATCTAAATTGGTTGTATGCTTCTGTCTCCAGGTGCAGTCCCTTGATGTATCTTGGCTCCACCTGCCCCTTGCTTTCTTATCTGCTCTTCTTATCCCTTGGAATATTTCTCACTTGTTTATAGCTTCGCATCTCTGTTTCCAGGTGGCTCTTGTAGTTTCCTGGAGTTCGTTAAGGCATTCTACAAGGGTTGATTTGGCTCTCTTCTTAAAAATTCTTGCTTAGTTGCGTATCAACTTTGCTATGCCATGCGGGACTAAGCTTCTGACTGTTGTCTAGATCCAGAGGTTGATTGTTTCTTTCTTGACCCTTGTGGTCCATTCCTGTGCCTAGCACTTGTTTCATTTTTTTCTACTCTGAAGGAAATATGCGATTGTTTCTATCATGTGTCTGCCAAACTCGAAGTCATTTTCGCTACATGTATACACATGCGTTATGTCTTCCACTGCTGCCTTACACCTGACACATTGTCTAGATTTGTATAGGTCAACCCTTCGTTTATGGAACTTAGACATGGTTAGGAGTTTTTGGCCCCAGGATTTTAGCATAAAAGTTCTTTGTTGATGGTCCTCAGTGCTCGTGTCTCCTGTCGCAATCTTCTTTGATCTCAGAAAGTCTATTGTTACTTCCTAGTCTATTACATCGTAATATAGGTCAATGTCTCAGTTTCTCTCTAAATAGCACTATTTCATGATTTGTTTGTTCAGAAAATAGTTTCGAACTGCTTCCCTGCTGTTGTAGTTTGTTACCTGGCTTTTGTACCAGAGCTCAAGCCCATTTTTGTTATTGGAGATGATGTCTAACTTGGTTGTTTGTCACTTTAACCTTACGCGTTTGGCTTCTAAGTCCACCTTGCTATGTATATATATCCCGTTCCTTCTGATCTTTTCCATTTAGAGTTTGAGGTTCTTAGAGCGGACCAGGTCTTTTGTGTATTCTACCATTCATGCTATTTTGCTTCTATTTTTCGTGACCGTTAAGGCTGTAGCGATCATCTGGCTATTTGTGTGGATTGTTACTTCCATTTTTGTTGGGAGAGTGACTATCGTGATTGTAACTGCATTTAGTTCTATCACGTTTGGTATTACTTTTTGAAGAACTTTTAGTACTGCTATCTCTGTCTCGTCCCCTATCAGAATATTAGTTGCATGAAATGCAAGAGTGTAAAAGTTCTTATAACAGCTTGCATCTGTTATAATTCTGATCTTTTTCCAGCTTTCCATATTTTGTTGCAAACATATGAGCTTGTTTAGGCTAGTGCTATCCTTAATCCATTGATCCAACTCATTCGTGTGCATTCACCACTTAGAAAAATAAGAAGAACAAGATGCTCAAAAAGATATAGAATAAAGACAAAACTTTGAAAGTATATTACCTAATTATATAAGCCTGAAACAATAAGAGACTGGAAGATTCCTTGGAATTATTAGTACCAATCGAAAATAAAATTATCAGCAGGAGATGCCACTACAAAGTGGCATAGTATTTCAACTTTATGATGAAGTACTCCAAAAGCAACATTTATCAAGGCCAGTGAAGGCACATGCCAAAAAAATCAAGATTCCTTTTCTAGAAAGGTTATCACAATGGTCAAGTAAGAATAGATTCACTAGATAACAAAGGCCCTATACCTTATACTTTTATTTCCATAGCTCTTTCTCTCCAACTTTCTTCAACCTTAGTTCTAGATCCCCTCAAAAATTCCTTTTACTTTTCTGGTTACTTGGAAGAATGTCAAAAAAAAGACTCAACATAAGTAGGGCAAGGCAAGACATAGGATCAAAACTGGAAGACACAAGAACTATAACATGAAAGTATTAAAAACATCTGAAGAATAAATATTGTACTTTAAATTGATGAAGTTCTCGAAAAGTACCAAACTGATGGTAATAAAATAATAGTAATAGTATGGTTTCAAGTGTTGATTCTATAATGGATTACTATTTTCTTTCTCTTGCCAAGTCCTTTCAAGATGTGAACAGAACCCTCTTCTCTATTGATTCTTGTATAGCTATTGTCTCAATTACTTCTTATAGCAGTAGATAATTGTTCAAAAAGATTGGTATATGAATACACATCTTCTTTTTTTTGGGTTTAGATAGACAAACTAGATTTGATACACACACCAACCCTTTTAAAAATATTTATCACCTTAATGGCCCCTTAATTAGGTATCTATTTGGAGATGGCTCAGCCATGAGTTGGTTTATTAACCTATTATTAGTTTAGCAGCTTATTATTGCTTTCTTCTGATCAAATGTACCTATATAGTAAAACTCCACTAATAAACTTGGCTAAGCCAGCATTTAAAAAAATTTTTTTTTTAAAAATCAATAAAATATCATTTTTAAATCACATTTTATGTCCAATTTTCTTTAACTCAATTTCTTCATGATTGCAATCACAAACTGTAAATACTTCATTATCACCTTGATTTTTAGTGCAATATATTCAAATGGCTTATATATTTTTTCAACCTCAATGTATGATAATATAAATAACAACAGCAATGTGCTTCACTTATGCATATAATTTATTTCATTTTATTTTGATAATGTTTAAAGCTTTATGTTTGCTATTTTTAATTTTAATTATTCTCGCTCAGATTCATGCAATGCAAACAATCATAATAATGAAATGCTAATGGGAATTGTGTGCTCTAGTCGCAACTAGGGGAATGCATTAAGACGAAATGCTTTGGTACTCAGATCTATAGCATTATGTAGTCATTATGAATCACACACATTGTGGGAAGTATGCAACTTTGTCTTAAATCACAAACCATCACGCATCGCAGGAGTAAAGAATAAATATTCCAGATAGCATGAAATATGTATCTGTATTCTTACTCTCACGTTGTGGAAGTAATCAGCAGTGTCTAAAATCAATTACAAGTTGTGGATTGTATGCAGCTAGATTGCATCCTAACATGTGGATACATCATTTGCTCAAATTAGCCTTCGTAAAAGTTAGTAGCAGAGGAAGAGAATCACGAGCAGGAATTGGTACTGAAGTGAGACGATATATGTAAATATACTGAAGGATGGATGGGAGATTCAGTGAACGAAAAATTAAAATTTTAAGAAAACAATATAGCAGCAGAAGAAAGTAAAAAAATTACTAAACACTTGCCCTTTACGTTTGTACAAATCTCATTATTTTTGCTATATAAGTAGGTTGACTCGATAATGTTCTGTTTATTTATTAAATTTTGACTGCACTTAATACTTAAATTAATGTACTACATTGATTTAATATCACTAACTGCTATCACCACAAAGTATACGTAATGTAAAATATTGCGACAATTTAAATAGAGAAAATATAATATTTATATATAAAAATTTAATATACTGTATAATAAATATCCTATCATTTGTCTGCATTGAGTTTAATAATCAATTCTTATATAAATTTTCATTTTATTGAGATCAGTTAGCCTTGGTAATTACTATAGTACACAAATATACTTATCAAAATCTTATTTCATGATTTTTAATAATATTATAATAAAAGTAAACAAGAAATAAACCAATATGAAACTGTCTTCCCCTAAGAGTTTCTCTAAAAACTTAAATTAGTATAGGCTGTCATCTTAATATCTTTAAAATTAAGATGATAGCTAGTATAAGTAGTCAATAGATAACTCTGATATATTTAATGGTTATATAAAGGATTCGTCATCATATTTTCATTTTAATTAATCTGCTTAAAAAGCTCTGAATTTGTCCAATTTTTGTAGTTATTCCATGCCCTTAAAATATCACACTCTTGATAAGAGCTTAAACAATCTCGGGATTGGTATTTAAGTATTTTTGCATCGATTTAACTATTAAAGCAGGCATGTTCAATGGAATATTACCTTAGAAAATTAAATTTGTGAGATTGTGATCGTGTGGAATATTGTGAAATGGAAGAATGCCAGACATTAATTCAGACATAATAATTCTAAATAAATAAAAGTCAGCTGCTTCTGCATATTTTTCACCACATAAAAATTCTGGTACTAAATTTGTGACTTGATTACATAGACCTAAATCAGTTATATCCTAATATTTGATAAAAGAACATTTTCGCTATTAAATCCTGATGAACTAGCTTTATGAATTTGTTATAAACCTCGAGCAATTCGGCTTAAACCGATTCCCCTAACATCGTTTGGCATCCATACAAGCACTTTTTAAAGCTAACATATTTAATTAACTCCATTACTATAATAAAATTATTTGTTACTTCATTTTGTTAGATCCCATTACATCCGACGATACGAGAGTATTTTTTAGTATAGTTAAGGTTATATTTAACCTAAATTATAATGTATGTATCAAAATTTTTTTATATAAGCAAACAGTTGTTTGAGAATTAGTTTTAATTTATTTTATAAATTTGTCACGACTTTATTCCCAGTTTTCCTATCAAAGAATTTTTCCTAAACCTGATCTGAATTACATTTATAGCACCATTGAAAGGGCATAGGCCTTTCACATTGATTGCGTTCATCTATATTTAAGCTATGTTAATAATATTTGCGGTCAAGACATTTCTTCCTACCCGAGAAATCAATTATAAATGTGCAAATGAAAACTTACATTCCGCAAGTAGGCAATTAATAATATTGTTAAAGTACTTCAGAATTTGCAAATCAAATTTAGAAAATAAGTAAGTTAAAATTTATCATTTGCGATATTAAGAATGATAACATATATAAAGCATTTTTCTTTATGATTTGTGAACCAAACTTATAAAACATGAAAGTTAGAACATATCAGCTGTAATATTAAGAATACTATAAGCATTTTTCTTCAAAATTTGCAAAATAAAATCGAAAATACACTGACTCAAAAAATTGTTCCAATAATTAAAACTTTTTTGTTTATAGGATATATTTTTTAATCGATTAATTTAAAAAAACTAAAAATATAACTATTAAAAGATTATAATTATATCTTTTGAAGGGTATTTTATTTAATATTATTAATTAATAACATTACTAAAAATTAAACAATAAAATTATTATGTTCATCAGTACAATTTTTTTGTTAAATTCAATTTATAAATTTAATAATTTGTATACTCTCCCTTTGTTTTAATTATAGCTGTAATTCTTCGTAGCATACTATCAATAAATTTTATATATTTCTCTATATTCTATTCTTGTTCAATTCATTTTCAAAGATTATTCATACTATTGGGTACATTTGTGTAATCTGAAAGTTTTCTTTTAAAATAACTTTATAGATATTCTATAGGATTCAAATCTGGTGATTGTAAAGGCCAATATAATACTCTAATTTCATTATCTTTTAACTATTTTTGAGTTTTTTTTTTGCTAAATATTTTGAGTCATTGTTATATTGAAAAATAATATTTTTAGAATTTAATTTATACTATTCTATTGTAACTAAAAGATGTTCTTCTAAAATATTACAATATAATTCAGTATCCATAGTAGTTACTATACAAATTAAGTTTCCTATTTCTTTTATTGTTATACATTCCTAAACTATTAATGATTCTCTGCTATATTTTACAATTGGTATCATATGATTGCTTTGAAGTGATGAATTTGTTTTTTTCCAGTCCCATTTTTGATCATTTGATTCAAAACGATTGATATTAGTTTTATCTAAAAAAATAACATTTCTCCAATCTTCAATTATCCAGTCTTTGTATCTTTTTGCAAAATTCAATCTTTGTTTTTTATAATATGATTCAAGAAGAAGCTTTTTTTTTTTAGTAATTGATTTTAATCTATTTTTTTTTAATATATTACAAACTATTTGTATTGTAACATTTATGTTATAATATGTTTTAAAGTATTTTTGAATATCTATGACTGTATCTGCTTATCCTAAACATATTAAATATATAATATAATGTTCTTGTTGTTGATTTAAAGAAGATAGATGACCAGTAAGAGGTTTTGATATATTAGGACATATATTTTGATAGATTCTTGATACAGTACTATGATCAATATCAAGTTGTGTGACAATTTTTCTTGTAAATAAGCCATAATAAATCAAAGAAATAATATTATTACATTTTGCTTAGAAAGATATTTCATTATTTAAAAAATAATATATAAGTGATAAAAAATAATAAATTAATATTCTTTTTTTTATATATTTTTCTAAAAAATATAAATTATTATACAATTTATAACAAAATATTTAATAAATTATCATCAAAAAAAACCTTTTCCACTGATTCTCTGACCACACACAAAAAAGATGTTCACAAGAAGTTTTTATACTTTCTTGCTAATAAAGTTTTAATACTTTCTTTAAAACAACTTAAAGTATGACTTTAAGAGTCACTTCTACCCTTCTCCTCTTGTTTACAAATCTCTTTACTCAAAAACTTGACTCCTAGTGACCAAGAAAAGCCAAGCAATACCTTTGATACCAATAGCAAGAAAGTTTTCAAAGAAAGAAGAACTGACTGTGAAGTACCTAAAGGCCTATTTAACCTTTAAAACGAAAGGTATATAAAGGTTTTTGATGATAGAAGGGCTTATTTTTCCCCTTCCAGTTACTTGTAAGCCTCTTAGAGCTATCACTTTCATGGTTTTCTGTGGAATTTTGCCTACCTCAGTTCGACCCTGAATTTTTGATAGCACAAATCCCTACCAATGGTGATTGGCTGATATGAAAACATCAGTTTTTGGAATGTAAACAAGCTTCTATTGATTACACTCACATGTCTCGATGCATTATTGGTGATGTAGTAAAGAAAGTTTTAGAAAAAGTGTCTTCTTCAATCATGTATGTTCAACCTTTAGGAAGCAATTATAATACTGAAAGGCGAGTGATGCGTATGAAAAAAAGATTTAACTCCCATCTCTTATTAAGTTTCTTAGGTGGTGAAAAGGCTTTCTTGGACAAAAGCTGAGGCCTTCAAGCTTCTATTCTGGTCAGGCAAAGTTCTTGAAAAGATTTCTTTATCCCAGTCAGGCAAACTCTTCCGTAATATAGCGCTAACCTCAACAACGATAAGCGAATCCATATATTGAAGAAGGATAAGTTCCTCAAACGTTCTTCTTGAAGTCACTTTCAGGAATGGCTAAGTTTCTCAAACGTCATGAAGCTTAGAGAATATTCCAATCAGGCAAACCCCTTTCAAGAGAAAATTGTGAAATGAAGCAAGAACCTTTTGGAGGGCTTTGATTTACATTTCCTTTTTTTCCCAGTATCAACTTTAGCAATTCATCATTTTTCAGGATAATCTACAGTAACAAACTGTTGGCGATAACCCTGG
>CAJVPT010005845.1:0-11705 GCA_910592055.1 Acaulospora colombiana | reverse complement strand
AGTTTACAAAGGTTTAATAAAGCACACCTAACTAACCTGACAGAGGGTTAATTTAAAAAAAAAAAAAAAAAAAAAATAAGAAATCACCACAGCAATATAGAAACAGTCCCCCCTACTCATATAATTGCAAAAATTCCTTACACACCTAAGACTATTACAACAGCAACAACAAAAAATCAAACTCTACAGTTAATTAAATCACCCATCCATATATAAAAACTTCTTTCAGACCTAACGGCAACACTGAACAAAATAAAAATCAACAATATCTCCTCATATATCCAACACTGGATTGAGATTATTAAAGACAACATCAAAGTACACAAAACTGTCATCGAACAATCTCTCAGAGAAGAAAAGTGCAAGCTATCAAAAAAAGAATGTGAATTAGACAAGAGTATCTCAAAAGCAACAAAAGAATCATGATAGATAACATTATGAAGAGATCTAGAAAACAAATACTTCTTATAAGCTAATTATACAAAACTCAGATAGGATAAAGATTCTTTCTGAACCAACAGATATCAAGGCAAAGTCTAAGAACACTTTTATAACTAGAACCCACCCAAAAATATTGGTGACATTATACAATATCCATACTGGCTAGAAGAATACAAGCTTAAACCACATATCAAAAAACATTTCTATAAAAATATGCTTGATAAAATTTCAATACAAGAACTGGAAAAAACAATTAGATAGTATAGCTGAAAATCTGCTTTTGGTTCAATCAAATTTCTTATATTACATACAAACATCTGCAAGGCAAAGCAAAAACAGAACTGTATGCAATCTTTAACCTAATAATTCAACATAAAATAATATCCAAAAAATGGAGCAGAGGTCTCATTTATTTCATATCCAAACACAAAGACTGGGCAAACAATCTCGATATAACCAGATTTATAATACTTCTAGATGTAGTAAGAAAGATTTTTATCAAAAATATCACCAACTACTTAACCACTTGCCTTGCCAAGCATAAAATTTATCTGAATTTAACTGGGCTATACTTCAAGACAATAGCACATAGGATCCTATATATATTCTAAACAATATTATTGAATATTTAAAGAAGAACAAACAACAAGCTTGGATTCTATGTCAAGATATATTCAAAGCATATAACTCAGTCAACATCAAGATACTACAGCTAGCCCTACAAAGAATTCAAATATCAATACAAATCACCCAAATTCTTAGCAATATACTACAAGAGTGATCCAATAAAGTCATAACCTATTTTAGTCTAACAGAAGCATATCAAGTAAGGATGTAATGATTAAGGTAATACAATATCATCAGTTCTCTAAAGAATTTTCTATAATCATTTTCTCTCAATAGTTATCCAATATCACAAAGAATATACAATTAGTTCTGCAATCTGCGCTAATTTCAAAAAGAACTGGATAAATAAGATAATCAATATCACTGTCAGTACCTACATGGATGATATTAACTGGTTGATAAGCAACAAAAGTGACCTCCAAAGAATAATAGATACAGCTAAAGAATTCTATCACATAAATACATTCAAGTCAATTCACTAAAGTCACAACTAAATACTATTAATGCAATAGAAAAACAACACTAGCTTGGAATTAGAATAAATGATCAAATAATACAGGGGTGCCCAACAAATACACCTGTTAAAATCCTCAGTATCTGATATGACAACTCTAGCTAAAAAGACTATCAGAAAGCTCTAATAAAACAAAAAAATTACAAACACATGCACACTTCTAGACATGAAAAAAGTAATCAACAAATAAGCATAATATATTATCAATTATGTCTTTATGCCATTATTGAATATTTTTATTTTAACTGGACAAATCTATAATCAATTGATGAGTAAACTTACGACTATATTCAAGTACAAAGTTGAACTTGCCAGAAAAATATCCAATAGCACACTATACAACCAATATAAATATACCATAATGCATCTCTGGAATAGATAAGTTCAATTACATACCAATAACTGGCGCACTAGAGTCAATCAAGAGAACATCACAGAAAACATTGCTCACTACCATCTTCAAACATTGCAGATATGTTCTAATTCACCAAAGAAATATACAATAATATCCAGGTTCCCATACTCAAACTAGAAAGAAACCTGGAATACAATACAATTTGTATGCGCAAAACATATGGCTTTATCTTTTATAGAGTTTATCACAGCAATTTTTATATGATAGAAAAATTAGATACCATTATAATAGAAATAGTAGAGTCAGAGACATATAGGAAAATTCGCTTAGGACTAAGGAGATACAATATACTCTTCACTGGACAACTCCTCAATTGGACAGGAAAAAGGTTCTACAATAGTGTCAAGTCATCAGAATTTATCACAAGACAGTATCAAGCCCAACCCCTACTTGGTTTTTTAAACTATAACACACCCTCACATTATAGATCTCAAAAGAGCAACAAGAACATACAAAACACTTCCTACAATATAGTTTTCTTGCCAAAATACAAACAATGAGACCCTATTGGATTGACACAAAGATAAATAATTATGCAGTAATAGGAAAGAAACAGAAAAAAATAGACAACAACTATATAATATACAAATATTACACATAAGCAACTAACAAGTTACCACTTTTTGAATGTGGAGGCTATAATATTAACCAAAATAATAGACTTGAGCTCAAGTATACTTTTACAACTACCAATAGAAGTACAACATTGATTCATGTCCAGCACAGCAAGATATTAATAAGATCCAATTATACAGAAGTCAATATAGTTCTTAGAAACAAAGTATCATCCAATTCAATATCAATTGTATTAAAGAAACAGTAGTGCACTTCACTTCTAATCAAACACAATGAAGTAGAGGGTTTAAATGCAGAATCATATCATATAATGAAAATATTCAAATCAATACTATATGCAGAACATACCAGCACTAGCAAGTTGACAAATATTGTACTTTAAATTCAAAATGATATTAATTTCAAAATATATACAGATGATTCTATATCACAATATGGTAATTAATATTATATAGATTTAGAGTGTATTATAATTATTAGAAAGAATCAAGAATTACAATTCCGAAGACAAATAAAAAACCTTTCCTTCTCAATCAGAGATACGCTAGCAGCCATTATGACAGCAGTAAGTGTACTACCCACTTTCAGTAGGGAAATATATATACAGACAGCCAGGTTGCTATCAATAGTATATAAAAAACAATAAAACAAACTACATACACAACTTCAAAAAACAGAAAAACCTAGGAATTTTACAAAATATCTGTGATATAGTTATAGAAAATAATCTTAAACTAGAATTTACAAAAGTCAAAGTATACAATGAAGACAAATACAATAAACAAGTAGATTAGCTAGCTACTATCGATAACAACAATGGAATAATTTCTGAATACTGATGATACATATTACTCCTACCCAAAATCAGCAATACAAACTAATCATTCAATAGAACTATACAGAAATTGAGATTTCTATCAAAAACACAGTGAAAGAGCTAACCAGGGCTACACACCTAGCAAAATAGAGACTTTTAAATAGAAATGAGCAACCTTACAGCAAATTGGTAAAATAAACCATAGAAGAAATTCAAGCTCAACCTCTGAAATGAAGAATTACTCATCAAAACTAAACTCTTCAGCCACCTATCACCTTATACAAAGATGACCAATATATCAAATGCAATAACAAAGAAACAAACACTATTCCTTTCATGCCAAAGATAAATAAGAAAAAATAGAAAAGCAGATTTAACACATTGTAGTCCAAAATATGCAACAACTTAGCAAAATACCAGATACAAAAAGACATTTACAAAAATATTAAAAAAATAATTACTATGTTTTCTAGAATACTTAAAATGCCTGATCAAAGGAGTTATCCTAAAAAAAACAGTTAACACAGTTACAAAATATATATTAGACTATTTCTCCAGAAAACAATATATAAAAAAAATTTGACAAGACATTAACAAATATCTTCTTAGTATCTAAAAAATAAGATGTGATGACTTTCACAAGTGGAAGGATATACAGGACATTACAAGAAATATTGAGAGAGTCACCAGATATAGCACATCAATCAAAAGTGACTGGCTTAATGAAACAAAAAGATATATAAAAGACCAATTCATCAACCTGATCAACAATTATATAGATAAATACATAAAAAATATTACACATCTATCAGATATTTTCAAAATTTTATATAGCACTAGCCCAGCCTTGATCAGTTAGCTTCTTGACAGGAGTGGTAACAAGCTGTGAAAGGAATTTTTCCTTTTTTATCAAACTTTACTTGGTTAATATAGATAATACTAGTATAAATACATGTATACTCTAATTAATCCAAATAAAGTACACATCAAATTTCTTAAAAATTTCCTTTTATGATAACAACTCAAAATATCGAGAAAAAAATATAACACTCGCAAAGAACTCCTACAACAAATATGTCAAGAAGGTTGACAAGAACCAGAGACCTGACAGTTAACTACACAGGGGAAAGAATCTTGACAGGCAGTAGCAAAATCTCCAAACTGTTATTGAAAGTGAAACTCGGAAACAAGTTCAACCCCCTCACAGGTACAAAAAAGAACCAAGCATAAATGGAAACAAAAAAAGCAATAGGACAAGCAATGGAAGTGACAAAGATCACTGAAGTTGACAACAACAATCAGAAGGATATGTAGCTTGAAAACGAAGAACACAACAATAGGACCGACATGGAGGAAAACATCACAGAAGCCTCAGAGTCACCAGAAAAAATATTCATGGAGACCAGACTGATCTCACCTATAACAATAACTTCAATAGCATCAGCAGCAGGAGAGGGGAAGGAGAACCCGAAGAACCACAGCAACATTATCAACAACAACTTCAGCTATGACAGGAACCCAAAACTAGTGACGTAGAAGTGGAACATAGAGACTTTCAGGGGAAACAGAACACACTTCATCCAGGGAAGGTTTTCATCAACCCGGAAGATGTGCCTGGCTCCTCAATAGAGAAAAAAATCAACCATGTCCGTAACAAGCTATGGTACCTGGCAAAACTCAAACACATACATATAGAATTCCCCATCAGTTCACCAACAATCATAGCTATTTTTAGCAATTACCAAAAGGCCACAATGGCATATGAAACAGTGATCACCAGCAATGAGCAAACCAAATTTAGGCTTGCATCACAGATCGTCACCCAGGAAAGTAAAGTTCAATCCATCAGGATCTGGGACATTCCCAACTATTTCAAGAAATAGATATTGCCAACTTGTTCCAAAACAAAATGATAATCAAGAACATAACCCTTCAATCAGCAGGACTAGTAAAATCAGGTACAGTCCAGTTTAGCACAAACAATCACATATTAAGAGTAGGTCCAAAAATGAGCACTCTATAAGGACACCTTCTGCATATGGACATATCCAATAGTCAGAACTCGCATGGCAAGGGAAAAAAGAAATCAGTACAGTGTGACCCTGAAAAATCTTCCACAGAAAACTTCAGTAAAGGAGTTGCAAGAAATTATCAGAGACACCAACGTGCGAGCTTGCTACTTCCCCCTGAACCACTCAGTTCAGAACAAAAGATTTGTAATCCTTTATTTCAAGAATGATCAGGATTTGAATGCAGCAAAGAATGCTAGTCTCAATCTCAATAATGTGAAATTGGTCTGGATAGAAAAAACCAAAAAACTTTGTTTTGAATGTGGTGCACAGGATCACGAATTCATTTCCTGTCCAACTAGCAAAGAAGGCCCATCTATGAGAAGTAGAACAAATAGATTGGGACAGCCCAGATTGAGAACGATAATGCAAAAAGAGTCCACGACCATCCGACAAGATAACAGACAAACTGCCAACCCCCGCACCTCAGGATGAACATATGCAAGTGTTATCAAGAGTGTACAGATCCCCCAGTAGAAATGAAAAGAGTAATAGAAGCACTTAAACAACTTCAAGCAGATATAAAGGCCATCAACCACTAGGTCTACATGTTAGATAGAAGAGTAACAGCAATAGAAGCAGGCCCACATATCAAAGCTAAAGAACCAGCGATCATAGACTCCCCCCTGAATAAACAACACCCTTGAAGAACCTAAACTTCAGAACCCTATCACCAAAAAGAATGGACATCAGACAACAGCAAGCATTGATCAATGAAAGAATCAATCAAATGGAATCAACAATGGCAACAACCACGAAAGAAATGATGGATTGTTTAGAATCACTAATAGAAAGCACAGTTTCAACAAACCCGGTCCCCTCCTTTCTCCAAAACAACTATGATTAATAGTTCCAAAAAACCAGCGGCCAAGGCCAAACAAGTTAAAATAGACAACAACAAAAAGATTATTCATGAACAATAGAGAATAGGTACTTTAAATATAAGAGGAATCTATACTGAACTCGAGAGATTATCATTGTTAAAATATGGCAGAAAAAGAAAATAGATATCTTGGGAATAACAGAAACATGGTTAGCAGAGAACACACTCTGGTAAGATGAAAAAAGTGAATATTAAATATGGTTATCAAAACCCGTACGGCAAACACATGGAGCAGGAGTAGGTATTATTATAAGGAAAATATGGGCAACACACATATACAATATAGAAGAACACATGAACTGTGGCTTGTTAGTAGACATGGCTTTCAAGGGAAAGAAAAATATAGAGTGATAACAGTTTATAATGTAGCAAATGAGACCAAAATAGAAGAGAAAGCAAAGCTATACCACTGGCTCAAATCCAAGATCAGTGAAGCAAAAAGTAAAAATATGTTTATTATAGTCATGGGTGACTTGAACGAAACAATGGACCATTAACTGGACCGCACTCTAGGAAAAGCTAGAATAATCAAACCTAGTCACATAATCAATACCTTGGAGGTGTTCAATTTAATAGACACTTATAGACAACTTTATCCAATCAAAAGAAGCTATACATACTTGCGACCAAAATCAAATTATAGGAGTAGATTGGACTATATCTGGGTATCGAACACATTTGCACAATACATCCTTAGTGCAGACCACATAATGACAGAAATAATCCTAAATAGCGATCACAAAATGGTGACATCCACCCTAGATACATCACATAGTGATTAGCAAAACTAGCGAATAGGAAGAATATCATACAGAACAAGATCAACTTCCTTAATTCCAACCCAAAGCAGTGGGCAAAGTTTAAACAGAGAATAGAAAACTCGGCAAGCAAAATCATAGAAGAAGTTTTAAAAACAATAGAAGTAATATAGAAACAGTTCAAGGAAACAATACTAGCAACAGCGAACGCTACACTTAAAAAAAGAAAATCAAGAAAGAACATCAGAACCATCCATAGATCTAAACACAAAAAGGTGATATAGAGAATATTCCAAATTAGTAAAGTATACAGGAAATGTCAAGTATGGCTCATGAACCCAGAGTCACGTTCACAAACAGAGGAAACACAATAAGGAACTTGATCGATGAAGTTAACTTATCACTTTCAGTTCTCAAGGAACCACCAATTAGTATAGAGGATATAACACGTAACAGAGAAGAAATGCACAGGTGATTATTAAAAACAAAAGAGATCTGGAATATAGAAAGCAAAATGGCAAAGGCACAGTTGGCAAAGATCAAATCAAGAACAATTCAGAGACACACAGAACACAGGTATAAGGATCTATAAAAGAATCCCAAGAAAATAATAAATAGTATCCTAGATAGACAGGCCAGATTCATAGATACCAGAAGATTAGTAAAACATATAAAAGAGGATGAGATCGAGATCATAACTGAGCCAACAAAGATTCAAGACAAAATTAGGAACCACTTTCAACAATGAATGAGAAAAAGACAAGTCCTGAACATAGAAGAATTTCCATATTGGAAGGAACAGTATAATCTGAAACAAGACATCCAAGTAGATTGGTACACAGAAATAACAAACCCCATAAAAAATGCAGATATCAAAAACGCAATTCATAAGAAAAAGATAGCAAGTGCACCAGGAACCTCCAGAATATTATACAGTGTTTTTAAAAATCTGGAAGAAAAGGATTGCAAGTCCTGGAATCCCTCTTTAACCAGATCATAACAATAGGAGAGATCCCAAGTGACTGGAGGAAGGGAAACATATACCAGATCCCAAAACCCAAGGACTGGTTAGGAGACATAAACATCATATGCCCTATTACCCTGCTAAAAACAGCCAGAAAAATTTTTATAGAAATCCTTACAACAAGAATAGTAGAGATATGCATAAAACGGAAAATATTATGCTAAAACAACTGGGCTGAACTGCCAGGAGGTAGCACACAGAAACCAATTCACATTTTGAACAATGTCATGGAGGAGGCCAGAGAATTTAAAAAGAAGACATGAATATTCAACCAAGATATCAGCAAAGCATACGACTCCATCAGTAAACAGATGATGATCCGAGTTCCTAGAAGGATATGCTTTCCAGAACACATAATCAAGATCATAGACAACATACTAGAAGATAGAAATAACAGGGTGATAATAGCGCATGGCCTCACAAAAGAATACCCTATCTATGACAGAATCAATCAAGGAGACACTATATCACCGCTGCTATGGAGAATCTTCTATGACCCACTACTACAGAAAATAAAGGACAAGCATAAAGGATATACTTGGAAATAGAAGTCATCCTGGATCTAACAGCACCAAGATAAAAACGATGGCTAAGATTACACCAATGGCATATATGGATGACACAACATGGTTTGCAAGTTCCCAAACAGAAATGCAAAGTATAATAGATAAAGCATCAGAGTTCCTCAGGATAAACGACATCCAAGTTAACAGCAATAAATTATTATTAATCTGTATCAACACTAGTAAAGAAAGTAGAATGAGCAGTATCAATTTAAATGGAGACTGAATATTACACCTATAACATAATGAGGCAACAAGAATCCTAGGAGTATGGATATTAGAGAATGGGAAAAAAACCCATCAAAAGAATATCATCAGAGAAAACGTGAATACCACAACCAAAATCCTAGTATGGAAAAGGATTACAGACAAACAAGCATGCTATATCATAAACCATGCTCTGTTTCTGGTGATAAAATACCTACTAAATGACCTAGTCCTGTCCGAAAAAGAATGTGGCAAAATAAGCAGCAAGATAAACAAGGTATTCAAACATAAAGCCGGCCTGTTATCAACAATACCGAACTGCATAATACATATGGACCTTGGTTATAAACTCTTTAACTTGTAGGACAGGCAAATTCTCATGCATGGCAAAAATCTTCTGCATAGGATAAACAGCTACAACTTCAGTGATATAACCACATAGATCAGACTTCAACAACTTTAGAAAGAATACTGGGCAAGCACATCGATCCTAAAGGACAAACTTCCTTTCTGGACAAAAAGGAGAAAAAACTTAATGAATGAAATCTTAAGTATGTTAAAGGTACAAGGAATCACCTTTTCCCCAATATAACACACTTGGGCAGGAAAACCTGTCACGAAAGAGGGAAGACCAATCAAAGAAATAGTACAGGAAAACTGGTACGACAAACACAGGAAGCACCTCAGACACAGAGGAATCCTCTTCCTGGACCAACTGCTCAATGACAACAAAACAACATTCCTCATATGATAGCAGGTACAAGCAAAATGAGGCAAACAGTGTAGAACCTCTCAATGGTATAGGAATTTAAAGGAAATATAGATCAACATATGCAAGTCATAAGAGGAAGATGAGAAGGAAGCAGGTCCAGCTAGGAGACATAACAGTAAACACAATTCAGAGATAAATAGGTTCTGTTCAAACACATCAGTGCTTTCTCCACAACAATAGTCAACAATCAAGTGGTTAGAAACAAAAAAAGATGGGACAACTCCAATTACAAAGAAAAATAGAACACTGAACAGTCAAGTTATAATAATTAACCACATGGTCAGCAACAACCAGATATCTTCAGTCTTCAAATGTAAAGGGTACCCCTTCAATAATCCAGAGCTTAGAAACAAGTACCAGAACCAATAGCAATGCATAATGCACCAACTGTTAGCACAGGCAATAAACATCAAAATAAAGAAAAGTACTACAGAATATTGCTTTGGACAACAAGAGACAATCAGTAGACAACCCTTGACAAACAGATTACGATCATCTCCACAAGGAATAAAGATGGCCTTGAAAGAGATAGATACAAATAACACACCAACACTTTTATCAATAATATATTTGGACTTGATCTCAACAACTAAGGACTTAATACAAAGGAAAATCAAAGCCTCAGAAAGAACAATTCACAGACTACAACAGATTGCACAAAAGATAATAGGGCATAATAATCATAGTATATATACGAACAGTTTTTTCACAAGACGACATACAAATAGCAGAATGGGGATAGGCTGAATCATCCAAACTGAGAAAGGTATAAAGCTTAGTACCTTCCAAGCAGAAATCCAAGATACCATATCTTCCACAAGAGCAGAACTGATGGCGATCCTCACAGCAATCTGTACAATAAGTGTTAACAAAAAGATAAATATAATAACAGATAGCCAAAGCTCAATCAACGCAATAAAGAAAGAGGAAAACTGCCGTACACAATAGACAAGGAAAAATGAGAGCCCAAACAAAATCCTGATAAGCACAATATATGAGATAATAATAATGCAGAACATAACAGTCAAATGGATCAAAGTCAAGACTATTCAGGCAACAAAGGAAATGAGAGAGCAGACAAACTAGCAGCAACTACACTAGCTAACAAATATAAAGATATAGTAAAGATGCAAGAAAAAAACACCACCAGTAGAAAAACACCACTAAGATAAAACCAGTTCTTTATAGATCTCCCTTTCAAAACACTTGGGAGAACTTTGCTCAAAATCAAGTGAGCAAGCAAATAGAGAGCCCTAAAACGGAACCAGGACTGGCTTACAGTCAAAAAGACCAAAGAAATTGATTGGAACATGACATGGTAGACAATGACACCTTCAACAGTAACATCTTCTCAAACAGATCCAGAGGACCATACAAACAGGACTTTCAGATGGAAGACGTGGCTGAACGAGCACCCAACCATGGCAAACATGAATATAAGAAAGTCAAGTCTGTACAGCAGCCCAACATGTAAAACCTGTTGAAGACAAGAGAAGAAAGACCTCCATCCATTCATATGTGGATCAAATGAAACAAGACTAAGAGAAAGATTTACAAAATTCCTCACAGAGAAATGCGCAGCAAGAGCAGATAGCCAGAAGCAAACAAAAAATATAAAAAACAGATGGAAATGACTATTCAAAACTACAACCACAAAAGGAAAAGTACATAGAGCGGATGAAATAAAATGGATTGACATTATCAGAGGAGTCATCACATACAAGATGAGGAAAACAGCAGAGGAGATTATAGGTGACAAGAAGGCTGCCAAGACAGCAATAAAAGCAGCCACAACACAGTTCTGGCAAGAGAAAAGAAAGATATGGAAGTTAAAGTACGAACTAGTAATAGAGTAGAAAAAATTACAGTAAATCACCAGGAGAGATAAGAGGAAAAAGGTAAAAAATTGCAAAGCAAAAGGACAGAAAGACACTACACAAATGTAACATGTGCAATGTTAGAAAGTCATTTCATCATTATGTATCTTAGTTAAAGGAAAACTTTATTAAATGTAAACTAGGAGCAGACAACTCTGAGTT
>CAJVPT010005844.1:0-11706 GCA_910592055.1 Acaulospora colombiana | reverse complement strand
GCTTTCTTCATTCATATGCTCAGAGTCAAGTTCAGATTCAACATTACTCTTTGCTTGTGACTTAGCAAATTGTTCGTAAAGTTGTTTCTACAGAAAATATCAAACAAGAGTCATGTCTCATGACATGGCGAATAATAATTGATACATTTAATTGTTACTACTTACCTGTAGGTCACTAAGTTCGCAGTAATAATCTTGAATGATTTTGGGGGGTAGATCATTGAGGACATCTTCTTTCAATCTACGAAGTAAAAATGGTAATACTTGTTTATGGAGAGCTTCTAGAGCAAGAGCACCTAAAAAAAAACAAAAAAAAATCAAAAATGATATAATTATGGACATCAAGAACTCGTTATATAATTAAAAATTCTGTTTACTATTCTTACCAGCCTCTTGCTCTTTTGACGAACTTTTACTATCCCTACTGGCCAATATGGGCTTTCCGAATCTCTCATTAAATTGCTTCTCGGTGCCCAAAAATCCAGGCATCAAAAAGTCAAAGAGTGACCACAACTCCAGCACATTATTCTTTACGTTTTGTAAGTAAAAAAAAAAAAAAAAAAAAAGATAAATCTAGATCTGTTTAAGGTAGTTATAATTAATTACTTTTAACTAACCTGAATGGGTGTCCCAGACAATATTAGTCTGTGATTTGCCTTCACAGACTTGACAGCTTTGGTTATTTTTGTTTTGCCATTTTTGATCACATGGCCTTCATCCAGAATACAATAGTTCCAATGGATGCCGGCCAGATCATCTATATCGTTGCGCACTATATCATACGACATAATGACCACGTCATAACTAGACAACTTTGGTCGTAGCCTTTAATCATAGTACTTTAGTTAATGTTGAACTTAAGTTCCATGAAAAAGAAAAATCATTTCGTTACTGAAACTACCTGTCTCGATCTTTAGGATTGCCCGAATATAAGATGGGTTTCAGTGAATCGGTATAATTTAAAATTTCATGATACCAATGCCCCGTTAATGTGGGAGGACATACTACAAGGGATGGACAATGTGCACAATCAAGTGACTTTGTCACAGCATATTTGGTGGCACGTATATGATTATCACTGGCAAGAATGCAAATAGATTGGAGCGTTTTGCCAAGACCCATGTCTGCAAAATTTTAATAAAAGATATAATAAAGATTATGATTGAATTTAATACATTATCCGCGACGAAAAATTTTCTTACCATCGCACAGTATACCATGCAGTTGATATTTATTAAGGAACGCAAGCCAATTAACGCCTTCCTGTTGATATTTTCTTAATTCTGCCTTGATTGTTATTGGAATTTCGAATGGATCGAGTTTACTACTATCAAGGAGTTGTGAAAGGAACCTCCGTTCATCATCCCGATGTTTCAACAATTCCTCAGACAACCCGGGAGGATCTGGTATTCCAGCCTGCAACGAAAATGATGTTAATATGTAATATAAGAGAGGCTTTCGAGGAAAGAAAAGAAAAAGAGAACAAGTTTTACCTCCAAAGGTACTAACTTGATTAACATAGCGAAACAGTTCGTGCTAACCAATCGAACATGTTCGTCTACGTCGCTCATTCGACCTAGAATGGGAACTATCAAAAAAATAACATATGGAAGAATTTTTGCGTCCATCGATTGCACAACATCTGTAGGCAGGTTAAGGGTTAAGAAGAATTATGGTAAAATTAGACAAGATAACACACGGAAGGTGATAACATAAGACCCGTGAAATGTGAAAACATCTCTAAGCAATATACATACGATATATTAATTCTGCGGCTCCTTGACGATGTGTAACATTTTGTGGATCCCCTAATAAAGGTAACACTTGATTGATAATGATTTGCATACATGGGATGGTAATTACGTTCGCAATAGTGGCAAAGCATCTGGCGGCCATGGAACGAATTACCAGATATTGGCACTGAATTGCCTTTACTATATGAGGAAGGAGTTCTGTTATCTGTACATTAATCATCCACTAATTAATATAAATATTTCGTTAATAAGATAACACTATTACAGTCAATTAATTACCTTTGGATGTAAGGATTCATGAATTACGGGAACCAATGATTTCAATATTTGCAGAGTATCAATGACCTCTTGCCCTAAACTAACATTTGATTTGAGAGTTGAATTTATTTTCTCTTTTTCGTCTTAATAATATTGAAGTAGATTCGATGAGTTATTCATGATGATGTCATTAATTCAGGAAAAGATTAAATAAAGAATATTTACATACCGTGACCAAATATGGTGTTCAACGAAGAATGCATACACACCCATAATTTAGGAACGATATTAAATAATCTGGATCCAAATTGCGTAGCAAATTGTCTTAGCGCTATTTCAGCTCCACGCTTTATCAGTTGCGATTTTAACTTTTCTTCTTCACCAAGGGAATCACCATTAGATGAGGACTTGTCAGGTTCCTTAGCCTTTTGCAAGGACAATATGCCTTCTTTCGTACGATTTGATTGTAGCTCGGGAGTAGTAGTTGGGTCGGAACAAAGAAAAGTGCATAAATTTTTCACGATCTTATCGTTTGGATTCACTCTTACTGAACTGTCTTCTAATGAACAAAGTGAAACAAGACTAGCCAATGTAGCAGCCGAACGTTGTTGTAGCTCTATATTTTCTTCTGATTTAATTGAATTCATTATAGATCTAATAATAGGATTAAGCTTGGAAGGTAATACTTGCAATGCAACGACGGCTCCGGCAATTGCTGCGAACACAATAATATCATTTTTTTGTTTTGTAGCCGTATAATATCCAATTGAAGCAACCACACGATGATGACGATCATACAATTGACTTTGTATATCTTCAGTCGAGGATTTCCGACTTTTTCCTGGTATCTGAGTCATTAAATTATCGAAGATAGTGGTGGAAATTTCTGCTGCCGTTTCAACACTGAACAAAGGAGTCGAAATATCCGTTTGGTTCATCAACTCACCAATCACGTGAGTGGGTAACGCAGGAATAATGTCGGAATTTACTTTTCCGACAGATACGAAGGTATTAAACAATGCTTGACACTCTCCCCGAATACGTCGAAGAATAGAAACTAGTTCAGAATAAAAGTTTGGTGGGCTAGACTCTAACATTGAAACCATGAAATTAGAAATAATCGAGGCAAGAGAAGAATCTTGAACCAATGAGGTATGGGTGCTGAAATTTCCTTTTTCTATGGTGGATCGCGACCATTCTTCGGTGATGATGGCTGCTAATTGTTTATTTGATGCCCACGGGGAAGAAAGGTAAGCTATGATAAAATCTTTGAACGTCGTCTCCAAAGACTGATATATATAAAATGATGTTTAATAAAAGAATCACATTGAGTAAATAAAATAACATTTTGAGTTTACCTCATTTGACCAACAACTCATCAATATACCCAATCCTTTAGAAGCAGTTACTCTCCCCCTTAACACAATATCTATGGTGACCAGAGCGAAGTCTTGTTGTAACATTCCGGTATCAATACTATGACCCGATGTCAATGCTGCGTTTCCATTATTATTGTTTGACTGGACACGATTTGAGTTTCTCCTTGAACTAGTGGATGAAGGCAACGTTGTAATAGGCGTTGTTTCCATAGGAATCGGGCCATCAGGAAAAAAGAATAATCGACGATCAATCGGTGTGCCCAACGGGGTCATTATTATCGAAAACCAAGTTCCAATGTGTTGAGACGTAAAGTTTATGAGCCTATTCTCTAGGCCAGGCGTTGATGCATGAGAAACCAAACAAGACCAAACTTTTAAAGAGAGATCGAGAACCCCCTATATGTTAAAATTATTCAGTAATAATAATGTACACCATAATGAACGACATTTTTTTTTTTCTATTAAACCTTTTTTTCTTCAACAATCATATTTTGGAACACGAGTCTGAAAGTACGGTGATCAACCCATTCTTCTACCTCGTTCATACCAAGAAATGTTAGTAACGTATTAAGCACCGCGATACGTACGGAGGTAATTGTGTGACGAAAGAATGGATACAGTCGTGGTATCAAAGTTCCCAAAGAATGGCTACTAAAAAATTTACGGGAGTAAGTTCTAAAATTTTCAGAGCGGAATACAAAAATAATAATTACTTTGGATTGGATGAGGCAGCCGCTCGCATATACTCTAATACGGTAGGAAAAGAAAATAATTTTGCTAAAAAACAAAAGGTGTAAGTTAATCTTTTCCAATACTAAAGATGTTGGATTTTGTCTATAAACGCTATGTAAGGTTAAGTTACCTAAGAAGTCCATTACACTAGCTGTAGAAGCCGTTAGATCATCCTTAAGATCTTTAAGACAATCCCATAAAACTGTTACGATTTCTGGAATTTTATTCGCAGAAAATTCAACAAAATAATCCGCAATAGGTATTAAAATAGAAGCCGCGACCGCTCGGACATCATCATCGCTGTCTTTTAACCTTTTTTTTATTAAATACGTGGTTTATTAGCTTTAACGACATTGAAATAAATACATCATAAAATGCATGACTTACCCTACTATTACCGCATCGACTATACTATCTAAAATATTGTTCACTAGATCTTTTCGTACAGCAACAGCATACTTCAGGCCCAACATCCCAGCGTGTCTAACCTCCCATATTGACGGCTTACTACCGCTCATATTCGACTGATATATCATTTGCAATAAAACTTTGTGAACACTTTCTACACCTCGAGGCGACATATATCGAAGAAGAGCGCCCATTGTTTGCGAACAAGTTTCACGCACAGGGGCTACGACCTTTAAAACAAAAAAAAATTTTTTAGAATTTCGTGACAAAATATAAATTCTATAATAAAATCCAGAGCAACCTGATCCGAGACGTAATCTCCGAAGCGATCGAGCGCAAATACACAAAGCAGACGAATAGCTACGTCTTCTAACCATTTATTGTTTCTAGCTTCGTTCTCCTCTTTCGTCAACCCCACTGATAGTTAGTTAAGAAACGTTTTCACGTTAAAATAAGTCGCACCTTAATAAATAAACGAAACATAAACAATCACCTTTACGTCCAGCTCCATGCCCCTGTACTTTAAGAATTTCTCGTAAGCCGATACATGCACCATGTCGAACTTCCCAGCAAGGACTTTTAAAGACGTTAAACTCAGTTGGAGGTCGTAGTCGATTAACTTGATAATTGCATAAAACTTACTGGAATAATGCCACACAAAGTGATTCACAAACATTATTAAACGGCCATTCGTTGCTCTGATCTTCTGGCAGGTTGGATCCCTCTTTCTTTGATTCGACCACAATTTTGCTTGAACATGGTTGCGGTGTGATATCAAATTGTCCATCTAATTTCCCTATTGTGGTATAAGTTATCTTAATATTCGCACTTTTATTGATTCAACTGCGAGGTTAATAATAACACACTAACCATCTCCTTCAACTTTAACAGATGGTGGCGAGATTGGAGTTGCAACTGCGGCTGAAAGCTCTCCGCTACTCTTCCTAGTATTAACTTCCACTACTCGCAATCTGTAAAACAAAATACATTAGTAAATGTGCGAATTAACGTGTAAAAAACGCTTGTTGGTCTTACTTTTCCTTTCCCTTAATCTTTGCTTCGTTCTTTGCTTTTCTCTTCAGCTTATTTCTCTCCCTCGCACTTAATCCCGCCATATCATCCGTATTCAAAACGGGGGAACGAGGCGGTGGTTGCGCATTGATCTCCACCTTGAGAGCTGTCGAGCTTTGTACTGCACCATTAATATCCACATCATCCAATAAATCGACTAAACAGATTATATAGAAGTTCTTCGTAGGTTAATCAATTAGTGAAGCTTTAGTTAAAATACACATCATTAGGCTCACCATCCATGAATTCGCCACCCAATCCCAATCTTTCTCGGAGGTTCTTGTGTTGCAATGCAAGACGTTGTGCCGGATCAAGTTCGCTAAGGTCAAGGTCATATTCCTGTATTTGTTCGAATTAATTGAGACAATGCATGCGTAATTTTGAAAGTATTCGTTAATTGTTGAAATTTATGTTACCTTTCCTGCTGAACCTAGTAACGGTTTTCCATTTTGTAATACAATTGTAATGTCGAAATTATCAAACGAATATTTATTCTCGTTTTTTTCATTTACGGTGGATTTCTCGTTCTCGATTTTGACGGCTAGAAGGAGTCAAACAGATTCGACATTAAAGGGTTAAGTTCGAATAGAAAATTGTCATATAACGTGAGACTATTTTAAAACTCGAAGTTTTAACGCCTACTTTCTGGAGGGTCCCATGGCGGGACGTTTTTGGCAATGGCTTCGATCGCTTGACCCGCAGCAATTCGAGTGTCCCATTCTTTATTGCTCAAATGAACAACAACCTGACAAAGATATACACAAAGCCCTTACTCTTTGAGTATATACTGAAGATTTTTTTTATGATTCAACAAAAAATTACCGAGAAATTTATTGATGTATAGATAAATCAATAAAAAGTTATAAAATGCACCCTTGATAACAAATTATGCAACTCTCCGGGGTGTTGCTTTTGGATCTCCCCCAATTGTTGCGCGGCTGTTAAACGAACAGCTGGAGTAGAGCCCGTATCCAGGAGGAGGACCAAACGGTCCAATCTTAACAATTGAAATCAATATTACCATGAAACTTATTAAAGGGAAATTAAAAAGTATTACTTTTCCTTTCATATGTTGTATAATACCTTGTCGCCATTAGAGATCCACAAAATTATTTGAAAGTAGGGTGTGATTGGTGGTACCAGTTTGGTAGGAGCGATAAGATATGAAATATTGATGGATAGGGCGTCTATATATATTATTTTATTTTATACATTTTTGTACAAGCCACATTTATGTTACCACGTGATCTTAAATTACAAGCTATTGCTTATCAGATCTTTATTAAACTATACTAAAGCTAATTTTTCACTTGTTTTAATTTTATCTACTCTAAGTACGACTTTGAAAGTAATTAATTATTTTATTAATAAAACTCTTTTAACTATTAATATTATTTATTGTTTACAAATTATCACTATAGATTATAACTTTTATTAAAGTCAAAATTTAATATTATATTATATTTTATTTATTAATTTCTTATAAGATTTTTATTGATTAAAATATTTTTTTATCTTTGAATTTTATTATTTTAAAAGATTTCTTGGATTTATTTTTATTTTATCATTTTTTTATATTAGTATTTTTTAATATATTAATTGAACTTCAAATTAATTTTTTTTAAATAATATAATAAATTTTTTACTTTTTCATTTAAATTTTTTTTCATTAAATTTATATAAAAGTTTAATTTTTTTTTTTTTTTTTTTAATCCACAGTCAGGCCAATATGACTTGTCTATTTTATTGTAAACATATTTGATATTTATATATTTTATGACTTTCACATATTGACTCACTTATCTATAAAATTTAATCTTCTTTAAATGCAATTAGGAAATAATATTTCACTTCCTTTGTAACTTGGATTATTCTCTAGTCATTCAAATTATTACCTATAGCTCATTATTATAAATCTTCCAAAATTCTAACTATAATTAAAAATCAAACCATTTAAAACTTTTGAATATCCAACTACTTATTATATTTACTATATTGCCTTGGGACTTTATTTATTCTGAGTCATCATCATCTTCTAATATATTTTTGGAGGAAAGAATAGAGGAGTTATTGGATTTCTTAAAGATTTAATCCATTTTTCTAGTTATATTAACTAGTATTTTAAGCTTTTTGAGTTTGTTGGTAATTTCTTAATTTTGTTTCTATTTAATATTAATACTATAGTGTTTGTTTCAAACTTTCTTTTTGAAGGTCTTCTTTATTTTTTTATAAAATTTACTAATAGTTTCTTGTATTATTGTCACTGGAATCTTAAGGGCTTTGAAATGCTCTTTTAAGATCTTGATCTTGTCTTTGTATATAAAACTGCAGATTATATTATATAAGTTTTTATCTTATTATTTAATATCCTGGATCCATTTTCTATTACTTTTTTAACTTTTGCCTAGTTTTTATCAGATAGATCTTTTGTTTTTTTAATATACTAAAGGATTTTATTTTGAAATTTGTCCTATATAATTGATTTTTTATTTTAAGTCTTGAAACATTTAAAGAGATATTTCAGAATTTCTTCTTGTGATTTGCATATTAAGTATGTTATATTTGAATATAAATCTAGTTTCTTTTCTATATCACTTGGAGAGTAGGAAGCTCAACATAGATTAGATTTATCAGAAAACTTTTGTCCTTATTGGTGCTAAAAGAGGTGTAAAAAATATTGACAGTATAAAAAAAAACTCTTTCTGCTGATCCTCTGATCACACACAAAAAAGATATTCGCAAGAAGTTTTATACTTCTTTGCTAATAAAATCTTTACACTTTCATTAAAACAACTTGAAACTTGTCTTCATGTATCTCATTTACCCTCCCTTACTTGTTTATAAACTTCTTTGAATAAAAACTTGAGCCTCTAGTGGCCTGAAAAGACTTAAGTACGCACTTCCTCTACTAAGGCCAAGAAGGTTCTAGGAAGTAAAAGGACTGACAAGTGAAGTGTCACCTTATAGATCTAGAAGCAACAAGAAATAGAGGTTTTGTTGGCAAGGGAAGGCTTATTATCCACCTTTTTACATACTGTCTTGTACCCTCTTAGAGTGTCTATTATTTTCATAGTTTTCTTGGAGGATTTTGTCTACCTCAGTTTGACCCTGAATTTCCAGTAGCACAACATCACCTGGTATCTGATTGATTGACATGAAACACGTTAGTAACTGAATGTAAACAAGCTCCTATTGGTCACCTCACGTGTTCCAATGACATCATTGGTGATAGAAAGAATTGATTGGTGCCCTGTGTCCACTTCACTCTTCCAATTGGATTAACCTACAGATCAAGTATCATGAGGCCAATAAGATACGAGCAACAAGTCCCCAAGTAGTGAAAAAGTTGCTATTCGTTCAAGCTGAGGTCTTTCACTCCTATCATTCCAGTTAGGCAAAGTTCAAAACCAATGTCTCATTTTTATCCCAGTCAGGCAATAAGACAGAATGGTCTCTAGTCCATGCTAAGCTCCAACCCTTTGGTTATAGTTGAGAATGCATTTCCCCAGAAGTTGTTGAAGAATATCGCAATCGATGAGGATTCCCACTGCTCTTCTAATACCCTCCCATCATTATGAAGCAAAAAAATCTTTGGGGAAAGACTATTTTGGGGCAATGGAAAATATACACAGTAAAATTTCTTTAATTAGGCATGGCTGTTAGAAGGTATCATACTGAAACAATATGATCTAGTCTCTACTAGGCCATATAAGAACTTGGGGTCCATCATAAGTCACCTTTTCATCGCAGGTAGATAAAAAATCACTGCTCAAAGAAGGTTGGAACCAAGTGTGTCCTGGAAGTAAAGGCTTTCACTAGGCGATAAGTCTCCTCAGACGGTACACAAGAAGAAAATCAAGATTAAGAATGAATAAGTTTCTCAAACAGTCAGGAAAGGAAAGGATATTTCAATCGGGTATTTCTTATTGAGAAGAGGTCTTGAGAAGCAGGTCTTTGGAGGAAGCTGGAAATATTTTTTACTTTTTTACTTTTTCATTTTCTTTTTGTCTACTTAGACATTTCTAGATATCTCCTCTCCTCTTTTTTCCAATCCATCTTTTTGTAGTTTTTTGTAATCCAGTGGCTTGGCCAGATATACGGCAGTGACAACCTGCTGGCAATGATGCAGTGAACTAGAAGAATCTTCACCCAAAGATACTGCGGAGGGAAATATTGTTCCCAAGATTGAACTTAGAGGCTTTTATGCTTACGACAAGTTAGTTAGATTAGAATAATAGTTTAGTTGTAGTATGTATCATGTTGCTCAAATGAAAATATACTTTTGTCTTCATTTAATTAATAAACTGACGATCTAGCCTGGCTACGGGTATACAAAAAAAAATATATATATATAATAAAAAATCAAATAATGTATACTATATAAATTATTATTTTGTTCTAATAATTGGATTTATTTCATGAATCAATAAAACATACCTTGCATCACATGTGTCATATGATCTAAAAATAGATTAAAGTAATATAATAGACAAGAACTATAGATAATAATTAAAGGAAAATATGACTATTAATTAAGGTTAACAATATATATAAATAAATAAGGTCATATTAATGCTGATTCACATTTTTAAAAAATTTTCTTTTTTGGTAATTTTTTTGAAAAATCACAAAAACTCTTCTACATTAAAACAAGCCTCAAAGGATATAACCATCCATTCCTAGGTACCAAAATCTACATTACAACAAACAAGAAAAGAGTTTCACTCAGCTTCTTTTTTGTTGACGGCCTCCTGACATCTTACTGCATCTTCTTCTTCATCAAAACCAAATGTGATCTAATGGTTATCATTGATAAATTCTGTTTTGAAGGGATTCATTCGCTTAGGTATTTTTAGAGCTCCTTTGAGGTACTAATTCCCTCTTCTCTATTTTCTTCTGGCAATATGACTTGAAGTACCCCCACTTTGACTAATCACTGTTGTTTTATGAAGAATGGGTTTACTGTTGTCCCTTGAACTCTATTTCTTATATTATAAGACATGCTATCTGTAATATAGCTTCCCTGCACTGTTTCTTTTAACACTTCTATTTCTATTTATTTTATCTGTTCCACCACTTTTCTATCCTCCATTATGACTTCTTTAATGGAGTATACTTCTTCGAGTTCTGTAGAAGTTGGTTGAACTTCCATTGGGTTGTTTTCCATCATAGAAACTTCAACTTGGTTAGTATTTGATGCCTACATTACTGGCTTGCTTGTCAACATATTGTACACCTTTTCTTCTAGCATAGGTGCTTCCAAATCTTTCTTTTTACCTTCCCCTTTTCCCAGAGAGAAAGAATATATTGACACAGTATACATTCTTTCACCATCATCAAAGGATCAATCCTTAATAGATTGGCAATAATATTATTTAGTATCGAGAAAACCTGTATTGCTTCGGCAGGGATGTGGAGTTGAATAGTTATTGTTGGTTTCAATTCATGCTGTATCATTTTTGTTTCCCAGAGTACTTGTTGAGAATCTTGATGAGAGGTTATTTTTCCTAATACTTTCAATAGCTCATTTTCTCTTTTCTCTAGGATTTTGATTATTGTTTATTCTTTCATTGACATGTTGACACGTGATATGAAGAATTTAACACATATTATTATTGTATGGATGTCTTTTTAACCACGTGATCGGATAAATATTGTTGTGTATTTATTTTTCCGTTTGACGTATATAGCAATAAGTTGTTATATTGATATTAGGGAGTCTATAACACATGGCTTCTATGTGTTTACCTGTCCAGTGTTTGTTTATTGACATGTAACTGGTTATGATCAACTGTTGATCTTGTTTTAGATAATATGTGCTGTTGATTCTATACATTTTAGTTTGTTGATCTGTCACATTCTCTTGTTTTGTTATAGATTGATTGACTTGTTTTGATACATGTCAATCAGATGAAGAGTTAACTTGTTTGTGTTTGCGTGATGTAAACTAGTTGATCTGGAGTTGTTGTGTTGTTGTGATCTTTTAGCTGTTTGATCAAAGAGACTTGGATGTTCTCCTGAGTTTCAGTTAGCTTTGAGGTTGTGCTGATTTATCGATATAATCTATTGCTTCTGAGACTTCTCTTAGTGTCTAGAAAGGTGTT
>CAJVPT010005843.1:0-11707 GCA_910592055.1 Acaulospora colombiana | reverse complement strand
AAAGAAATAATTATAAATAAATAGATAAAAATGGAAATAGAATGAAGATCATAACTAAAAATAACTATCCAATAGTATTAGAGGCTATTTTTATCACAATATTAATTGATCTTTATTCAATAGTACAAACTAGTTAATTTAGAAAAAATAGATTTTATTTCAGATCTTAAAATAATATGAATATTGAATGATCAAATGGATAACAATACAATTCTTTCTGCTAATTCTCTAACCATATGCAAAAAAGATGTTCACAAGTAGTTTTATACTTCAAGACTAATAAAGTTTTATTACTTTCTTTAAATTAATTTAAGAATATAATTTTCAAGAGCCACTTTATAGTCTCACCACCTCTTTCTATATCTTGTTACAAAAAACTTATCTTCTAGTAACCAAAAAGACAACTTTATCCTTCTTACCAATAGTAAGAAGGTTCTGAAAAGAACTAAACTTAACTTTTCTATTTCTTTTTTATCTACTATAGAAATATTACAGAGTCTAGTTTGTAATAAGAAACTCTTTAGAAGACAATCTCACTACCCTCTTGTTATAATAGAAGCTCTAAAGTACTCTTTCATAGTTTTCTTTGGAGGATTTTACCTATGTCTTCTATATTGTCTATAATCCAGATAATATTATCCATATAGGAGCTAACTATAATGTTGACTTTTTTTATTAATCAGCCTTTTTGAAAATTCCTACATATTTTTGTAGAAATTATGTATCCTGTGAAATTTTGATCAATTTTAGTTATAAGAAGATGTGCCAAAGAAGTGGGGATATTATGTCCTCTTGATTAATGTCATCCTTAATATCATATTCTACTATGGGTCCATGCCATGTCAGAACTATATTTTGTCTTTGGTTGAGTATATTTAGGAGGATGTTAATAATTTGTGAGGAAATTCTAATGCATTTGAGTACTAGGATTAGTATTTCCAAGTTGACTGAGTCATATATCTTTGACATATCTTAATTGAGAATTCAAGCTTATTTGTTTATATTTTTTGTATGTTCAATAATGTTGTTTATAATATAAATTGGTTCCTATATATTGTAACCAGGGAGTACTATCCAATTTAGCTCTGAGAAAATTTTGTGATCTCCTATATAGTGTGCCAATCTATTTGTAATGAATTTTGTAAATATCTTCTTTTCTGCATTTAGAAGTATAATCAGTTTTATGACATCAAGGTTGTCTTACCTGTCTTTTGATTTTGATATTGAATAGATAGCTTCTTTGTTTTAATCATTTGGGATGTCACCTTCTCTGATGATTTTATTAAAAAATAAATAAATTTTTTCTATTGCTTTAATTTTTAGTTTTTTGTAGGCTATATATGAGATCTGATTTTTTCTAGAAACTAATTTTGCACTTTTGTCTTGGATTGCTTTTTTTATTTCCTCAGTGAATATTTCAGTGAGGACTGGATAGTATTATCTGGGATTGAAATTCTTTTTTGATTTATATTCTATAGCCCAGTAGAAAAAGTTGAAGATTGGTTTGATATTTTTGATTGGTATCCAGTCCTAGAAGTGTTGTCTAACCCTGCTTTTAATTTCTTTTGAGTAGATTATAATTGATACTTTTTCACCTTCTGTAATAATCTTGTTTAGGATAATGTCTCTTCTTGATTTTTCTTTAATGCCATTGATTATTACTTTTTTATTTATTGCTAAGTATGCTTATCTATTTAGAGTTCTTTGCTTGATTGAAATGGCTTGTTTTCTATAGACGATTTCTTAAGTGATGACTTTAAGTCCATATATGATTTTCTGCATATAATCTAATCAGTGCTACAAGAAATTGTTGGGATACTCCACCTTTAGCTTTGTCAGGTGCTACTGGATATCTGGAAACTTTTTCTAAAGTTGTTTTGATAGTATTGAAAAAAGGTTTATTTGTTTTCTGAATGGCTTTTAGTTTATTATGGAAAAGCTATATTTGTATTAGAGAGTTTTTGATTATATCTTTCTCTCTTTTTAAGTATTTTTTTTTCTGTATTATTTTTTGGGGGGGATGTGGAGCTTGGCTACTTTTAAGATATGGCTGCATATACTTTTTATTGCTTATTTATCGATTTTGACTTTGTATTTTGGTTATCTAGGGCTCTGTCCACTTCTAAGGAGAATTTTTTCCATTGTTCATTGTTGACTAGCTACCAGTTATACCTGTAGTTTGACTAATAATAGAAAATCTCCTTGTGTGAGTTTAGTTACTATATTTCTATCTCAGTTATGGTGGGTTTATAATTATTGAAAATCAAAGAGTCTAGAGCTTTCCCAATTTAGGCTTTTCTATTTTGCCAGGATAGAAGTATGTTTATCCAAATTTGATTAATTCTGTTACTGCTATCATTCTGGTATCATGTAAATTCTCTTTTGCTTGAGTTGCGGAGTCTTTATATATTCTTTAAGCTATAATTACCCATGAGTGTCTCTATTTGGGAATCTGTCAATTTGTTAGATATTATTTGTTTATGTATGCTGTTTTTTTCCTATACTGAGTTGAAAACTCTGTTGAGATCTCCTAGAATAAGAAAATGCCAGTTCTTTTGTAGAGCTTTTTTTATTTATTACTTCAGTTTGTTAAAAGTGTCTTGATATTTTTTGTCTCTCTTGTTTGTATGGAAGTAAATGTCTATGATTTTGAGTTTTTGTTTCTTGGGAAAGGCAAGATCTGTATGAATTAATTTTTTCCTTCCAGGTATTGTATTTATAGATATAATCTATTATGTCTTTTTTAATTATCAAGTTTAAACCTTGTCCAAGCATTTATTCATTATTGTATAATCAATTTATATTATAAAAGGGATATTTCCTATGTTTTGATTGTTAATAGATATCATTGATCTCAATTATTACTATAATATCTCAACTCTTTATTGCATATCAATTGAATCAAATTTCTCTCATGTATTTATTTATTAGGCCTTGAATATTTAAAGTTGTGATTTATCAAATTGAATATTGTATATCTATTTATATGTGTATTATTGGATTGATGTTATTAGAATTATCTTCTAATGTATAATTGTTTGAATGAATAGTGAAGTTTGATGAAGTTTGTTTTTGTGTATCCTTAAGTATCTTTTCTAATTATATATCATGGTTGTTGTATATTGAATTTTCTAGTGAAAAGGATTTTGATGTATGGTTCATTAATGATTTTTAGAGAGAAAGGAGACTATACTAGAAATCAGTTTTGAGATTGTGTTTATTGCCTTGTATATATTTTAATTTATTCTACTTATAGGCTCATGAATCTGTTGTTGTTAAGCTCAGATGTTAAAGTTGTTCTTTCTTATTTAGTTGTAAAGTAAGAATCTTGTTTTGATTTGAGAGGTCTTCTTCTTTATTTTCAATTATTATAGTATTTAAGTGGTTGTCTTCTAGAACTTTTAGGTTATATACTCTTTCATTCAAGTTAATAATGTTTTTTTTAATCTCTTTGATTTCTTATTTAATTTTTTATAGGAAGGTCATGACATCAACTAGTGTTGGAATGCTCTCTTGGGCCTGATTTACTTGGTATTATTCAGATTTGACAGTTGCTATATAAGATCCTGGCTTGATATAATAGTGTTATGGGTTTTGGTTTTATTTCTGATTGAAGTGGTACATATTAATCTGAACTTGTTATATAGTTTTCAAAACTTGTTTGCTTATTCTTTATTGTATTTCCTCTATTGCATTCTTCTTTCTTTAATTGAGCAGCTATTGAATAGGTAATCTGAATTGTCGCAGATTATGCGTAGTTTAGTTTCAATTAGTTTTCAAGTATATTTGAAGTTTCTAAGTTGGAATTCTTGAAATGTGATAGCTTCTAAGTCTTCCTGACTAATGAAGCTAATGACTGTAAATCTTATTCTTTAATATGACTTCCTTCTTAATATGTAGTAGATTTTAATCTTGATTTGTTTACAAATTCTTCTTAGATTGAATATAGTGATATTGAGTGGAAGATTAGTAAGTTTTGTTATAGTTTGTCTATATGCTTTCATTTGATCCACGTTCTATTATACATCAAAACTATTATGGAGTGTGATTTGAGAGGACACTCCATTTTTTAATTAGAGTATTTTTATCCTCTTTATTTATATAAGTAATTGTTATTGTCTGCCATATCTATTGTATTAATATTATAATTTTGTTAATCACTCTATATTTAGTAAAAGATTGTTGCATTTCTATGAGTTTTGTGTTCAATAGATATTCTGTACTCTGATACTGTTTTTCTGTTTTTGAACTGAATTTGTATATTCTATGAGATCTATATATTTGTTGTCTGTATCAGGTAGCAGATTGTTGCAAATCTCAATTACTTCTTGTTTATTATTTAAAATAGTGATAATATATTTTACCTCTTTTTTTTTTTTTCACTTCAGATTGTCATCAGTTCTTCTGATGAGTTTAAAGCCTTAATAAGAAAAGTTATTTTTTGAGCTATAGTTTTGTCTAACAATTCCATGGTAGGGATATCAATCTTGGTTTTTTCTCTGTCATAGTAAATAGTTTTATCAAAAGAGAAGAAGGATCTTGGCTTGGTTGTTTGACTATCTGTTTTCTGTTTACTTTTATTATTGGCTATTATTAGTGTGAGGTTAAGACTTGTTGGTCTTCTTTTATCCATATCTTTATGTCTAAGTTGTCTATATGTACTACTCTTTATATCTCTCTAGTTAGTTTTTGAGAGACTTCTTCTTGCGTCTCCATATTTGATGTTGTTAGGGTGCTGTTGGTAATGATGGATCCCTAAAGTATTTAGTATATAAAATTTTACAGATCACTTATGTCTCTTTTTGAGAAACAAAATTTATAGCTCTTTACTTTAATAGAGACAAAAGTCAAGAAATGCTATAAATTAAATAATTTGGATAATAAAAAACAATTATAAATAGTTTTTTATAATTATTAATTTAAAAATTTTAATGTTTACTAGTAAGGAATATTTGACTTTTATTCTTGCCTCCCCCTTTAAAAACCCATCTTTAATTGTTGGGTTGATTTACTGTTGAGTTTTTAGTAGCCATGATATTTCTTTGACTTCATTACTTTAGTTGATAGTCTAATTAGTTACTGTTGACAATTTAAATATTATGGCTTATATTGTTAGGTTCTGAGACAAGTATTAATTGTTGAAGTCTTTGTTGCAGGTTTCATTTTAATTGTCTTCTTTGGCTTTTCCTTTGTTTAAAGTGTTTTTCTTTGCTGCTTACATTGTTGTTCATTTATTTGACTTGTTTGTATTATCTCTTGCAAGGATATTTCATTATAATTAAGCTTATATTGGGTCATTTTGCCATGAAGTTTTTTTTGAAAAGGCATTTATCTGTTCACCTTTTCTTTTCCTTTAAAAATTATCATAAAAGGAAATTTTTTGAAAAAAATGGATCTGTGGAAAAGAGTTTTTTGTTTGCAATTTATATTATCTATTATTTAATCTTTTAATATTATAAATGTTTTTACTAAGAAACTTAGGTTTTTAAAAACAAATATCTTTGAAATATTTTTTTAATTATCAATATCATTAAAATATATAAGTATAATCAATAGGAATTTGTTTATATTTAATAAATTAAAATATTTTATGCTAATCAATTATTTTTAGCAAGTATTTGTATTATCAAAAATTTAAGATCAAATCAAAGTAGATAAAATTTTTTAAAAAAATATTAATAAAATTTCTAAGAGAGTTAAAACAGTTAAAAAAAAGAAAATAAATCTTTTACAACAAAAAATCTTTATAAACATTTATTTTAAAAATTAAATAAGATTTTTAAATACTTAATTATTAGTTCTTTTTCTATTAAAAGCTTTTTTATCATTAATATTAAAAATATTATTTGATTTTTCTTAACTACTAGAAATTAAATTTTTGAATAAAAGTGCTTGCAAATAAGAAAAAAAGAGTAAAAATAACTTTTGAAATCATATTTCAAGTTGTTTTAATGAAAGTATTTAGATCTTATTAGCAAAAAAGTGCAAAAACTTTTTGTGAATATTTTTTATATATATAATCAGATGGTTTTTTTTTTAAATAAATTTATTATTAATTTAATTTTAATAATTACATATATAATTTACTTTAATTTAATGAATTATATATGATTAATTACTAAAAAATTAACAAAAGATTGAACTAGTATCTAAAATAAAATAAATATAAAACAAAAATTAAGCAAAATAATATATTATGAAATTTTAATTATTGATTTAAGATAGAAATTTATAATTAAATTAAGCAATGGTGAGCAATAAAAAAATAATTGTTGAAAATAAATAAAGAATAAAAACATAATAGAGACAAGTTATATTGATTTAATCGAAAAATTTTTATATATTGTACATAAAGAATTTTATATTCATAAGGGTTTTGTATTAATGGAGAGTAAACTTCTTATTTAACTTATAGTTTGAGATCATGTTAGCAGTAACATTTTATTGTAATTAAGTTATACTGTAATTAAATTATACTATAAATTAATTTTTATATAATAATAAATATAATAATAATTTTTAATATTATAACCTGTTCAAATAAATCAATGTAAAAAAATAAAATGTAATGTGTGATTTTATAAAATAATTGTTCACAGTATATTGATAATTGTTTATACGCCATTCAATTTCGGTAACTGTTGTAACATAGAATCATCAATTCAAAGATGCATCTTTGAGAAAATCAGCACAGATGCCATATCTGCATAATTACCGAACTATGGCAATATTATAGCACGTGGCTGTAGTGCGAAGCTAGATTTTTTGGAAATCCAGTAACAAGGCCTCGATATTAATATGACAGAAAATCTTTTACGTAATAATTTTAATTAGAAGTGAGCACGTGGTGGAGAACCACAATTTACGTAATTACGTACGTGCGAATAATGTGACTTTTGATTTAATCGAGGGATGGCCGTATATTACGTAAACGATAACTTTTTCTTGCAAGATCTTTTTTTACTCCAGATATATATATACAGTATATACAGTATATATATATATATTTTAAGGAGTTTATCAGCCAAGAAACTCAAACACAATTTACTATTCCTGTGAAGATAGATGGCTTTTAGTCGGATAAAATAAGTTAAGTTTTAATGTTACACATCCATTTGATAAACATCTATGTAATACTTATCGAATTACAAGTTCCAAGGTCAATTTTACCATCAACGTGTCATCATTCGTCTTTTCTCCTTCACTTCTAAACCCATCCTCCCTCATATCCTCCTCGTCCATCCTGATCACGATTAGCTTTTTTTCCCAATCATATTTTACCTTTTCGTCATTCAGAATTTTGGTTCTCAAATAAGCTCTGGTTTCAGATATCTGCCCATTTTTCACATCCAAAAGAAACCCACACTCGCCGTATCCAAATAGCTCGACTGAATAATATAATCTGCCTCCTTGATCTTCCGCATTTGTGGGCTCATCACCACCCTTCCCGATGGCAAATCCGGCCGAGTGTACAGCTCTTGACCCATTATATTTGTCGACCAATCCAAAACATGCGATCATTACGATGAAGTCATCTCGGGAATTTTGCCCTGTTGAAACATCGATCGGTGAAACCGTCAATATTTCAAACCCCTCTGGCTGCACCATCACGGGAATTCGTTTGTCCAAGTTGAGAGGATCGATCAAAAGAGTCTTTTTATTCCGAAAAAAATATGCCGCGTATGCACAATGGCTGATGGTGTTATCATCCACATTAAGACCGAAAAATTCGAGACCATATATATCTTGGAGAAAAATTTGATCAATCATTGTGTTCTTTCCACAATTCCAGAGACCAATGACGCGAATTCTCTTGTTTATGTTGCATATTTTTAGCAAATTGTCATTTTTCGTCGAATCTTGAAACAAGCTTGAAAGAGATGGTAGGGCCGGGCTTTCATTTCTCAGGATTTTTTGAGGTAATTCTGTTGACAGATTTGCTTTTTGGAATGACGACGGGGTCAAAGTTGATCTGGTCGACATCGGGAACGCCAAGGTTGGCGTATTAACAAGGCATTTGTTCAGAACTTCGACGTCGTGCTTATATGGAGAATCGGTGACATACATCGGACTTCCACTAATCGCTCTTGCTGCGGCATGGTATTCGTTGAATCGATGTACAGACTGAAACATATCCCTAGAAATGAATGGCGTACGTATGCATTGATTAATTGATGATCGGGGATGGGTGTGATAGGATTAAGATAATTTAAAGTTACCAATCAGGTAAGCTATACATCATGCTTGTTAACACATTGTTCATTGCATTACTGTAGATATGCCAGGCATGCGAATCCTCTACGTCCGGAAAATAATCGTCGGTATTTCTGCGATGAAATGGGGAGATGCGTGAAAAGATTTCCAGAAATCGAAAAGGGAAAAGAACGGGATAACCCTATATACCTGAATATAGGTCTGCCGGTATTACCAGAGTTTTCCATTCCAGGACCGGACAACATCCATTGCATGATGTTGAGACTGTGGGCCATACAATAAATTATCCTGTTCTCGAAATTCTCTCTGCAACTTTTCTTTAAGGCGTCTTGATACATCCTCCACCATTGTCGATGTTTGGTTTCCCCGCTGTTAATCAGGTCAAAGCTCCCCTGCGAATCAACCTTTACCAGACTGACACCTTCATCTCTTAGGTAACCATGAAGGTCCTGATAGAATCGTTGAATATCTTCGGGAGCAATGAGGTAAACTAGTTGATCACCCTTTCTTACTTGTTCAACTTTATAGGAGAATGACAATTTGGAAAAAGGGTCGATTCCGTTCCAGTAACCCCAAAGAGTATGCCTGAATGACAGTATTATATATTGATGATGGAATTGGAGCATGTGTTCAAGAAAGGAAATAACGGAAACACGTTGAAAGTAATGACTTCTCACCAGACCCCAAAGTGTTTTAAGTAATGAAATCTTTTTTTGGCTTCATTTATCAACCCTTTTAATCCCTTCGGAAACTTTCTAGAGTCAACCTCAAGGCTTTCTAGTTGATCACGTCCGTTGAACTGCTGCCACCCGTCATCTAGCAAGACGTAACCCACGTGCACACCGATTTTGTCCAGTGATTGCAAAGTATCCATTACATATTGATCTCTCACGTTCTTATAAAATCTACAACAGGGTATAAAGTTGTTTGATGAAAATTTAAAACACACGTACACATATTGCGCGCCCAAACACACACAAAAATAAAAGACTCACGCGTTCCAAGTACAATACCCAAGTTGATCGTAATAATATTGCTCATTCGTTATTTCATTGATTTTTCCCCGAGTCCCCAAGGAAATCTTAATCACTTCCATACACGCACGTGAGACAGCGTATGGATCCTCTCCACAACCGATGACAAATTTTGCAACCCCATCACTTCTGCCATCATTTACGGTGATCAACTGTAGGTTCCCATCTCCGTCCGTTTGAAAACTACTCGTGCATTCGCCAGACACCATGGGGATTAGTACAACATAATGACCGGTGGATTGTTGTATCAATATGTAAAAGGCATTCATATTTTGCAGATCCAGTTTACCGGCGCCTGTAACTGGTGTCGTCCACCACACGCTAAAAGGATGAAAGGTTATTGACGCAGCGTGAATAAAAATAAATGTCGGTGCAACCAATAATTACGTACGAGGACCTCCGTATGGCAAGAAATTGAATCACCCCGCGTATTCTCCCAAAGTTAACGCAAGTAGGTTGCCCGTCGTTGAACCTAGTGTCGCTTGACACGCACCAACAGTCAATGTTGTTTTGCAAAACATAATCGACACGCTTGCCATCATCAATTTTCTGACAAAAAATTGAATCAATAGTCTCGATTTTTTGTTTGACATTGTGAGTCACATTTCCTACAAAAACTCTGCTATTCTGATTTTCGCCCATCCACTGCCATCCCTCGTCACATTCTCTCTTGAATCTCGCGGTAAATTCATACCATCCTTCGCCAATATCGTCGGTAGAAACCATGACCTCGAATGTTCGGCACATTTTCTCCTCACCGAGCCCTATCACTTCCGAGGCTTCGTCACCTCTCAGTTCTTTAAAATCTTTGCTTGCCCACCGTGGGTCGATCAGGTTACTCCATAGTTGGATGACCAATTTACTGGAATGTGCATCGTCGAGAACCCAGATCGTGACCGTCAAGGGTTTTGACCTGTGGACAAACGTTGTCGCAAGAAGTGCTGGCTGCATGAACACCCTCATTACTGAAAGTTTAAATGCGAATGAAACTACCCTACTGTTTTATATACCGCAAACGTGCTCAAAACTACATAAAAGGTTAACGAACCTATGTCATATCACGTGAAACAATTAATGCCCGTTCCCTAGATAATCGTGGTTCGCAATATATGCGAACAACGTGTCTCTCCATTCCTCTTCCTCTAATATACGCGTGTCAAAAAACCTTTCGTTTTTTTTTTTTTTTTTATCCGAGAGCATCTTTTTCCAACAAAAAGATAAATCCGAGAAAGGATTTTCACACCAGCCACCATTACCGATTCTGAATGGTGACATGACATTTTGAGCAAAAGTTCTTTTTAAGGCTTCGCGTCTTTTCTTTTTGTGGTTGGGCTTAGCAAGGTTCCAATCCGCAAGGTCATTCATTACATTAGAGTTTTCCTTTTACGAAAATGTTACAGTGCGTGTTCTCGGAAGTTCGGAATTGAACTGTGAATTTCATATATCGAATAATGCATTTCTCATTGTACAATGTAACATTGTTTGGAGTTATCATAACATGCAAATAGTGCGTGAAGCGTAACATGACTCGTCATTTAATCCATTTGTGCGTGAATAAAATGTAAGCAACTGAAAAATGTGTGCGATTGCCGGAATTTTTTTTTTTTTCTTTCGCGCTAGTAAAAAAAAAAAAAAAAAAAGATGGAAGGCTCCCTTTCGGACTCCTATTCCATCGTCGGTCTCTTGGTTACCAAACCAGGTATAAATGTGGACCATTGTTTTATCATTGACACCACAAATATTATAATATTGACCGGAACAAAATTTTTTTTCTCAACCGGGATAGATTTCAATTCATCATACAAATCCGGTGACATAATCGAAATTGAATTCATCTCTTGCCCTGGAATCACTGTCATCGATGAGATTAACTTGACAATAAGCTGGGAAGGGAAAGCTCATATTCTTGACACCAACGTTACCTTGACTCCTCCTGGTCAAAAATCGTACACTCTCAAGTACACCCTTCCCGAAGGTCTCAAACCAGATGCTCGGTATAGTGTTGGAATTGGTTCGTTATGGATGGCTCAATCTTCCACCTTCTCTATCAGTAAGAATGAATTTCAATTTTTAATATTAATGGATGTCGTGTTGTTGGAATCGACATTGATCACCTTACCTCCCTCCCACTCAGACGAACCCGGATGGGGTCTTTCAATCGTCAAGCCTGAGATTAATCAGTGTTATAAAGTAAGAATTACATTCGAGTTCAAAGTTTCACGAGGTATTCACGAGTTTCTTTATAATTTTCAATACAAGGGTGGTGACCACATCGTTGTTAAGTGGAACGATCGTAAGTAACCTATTGACCATGCAGCTTTTTTAGTCAAAATTCATGATTTAATTCGTTCGCGCGATATTTTAAAACACAGCATTTGACCTTTACCAAAATCTTAAATTTGAGTTCCACTTAACAACGATGTGGTCACCACCCTTGTATTGAAAATTATAAAGAAACT
>CAJVPT010005842.1:0-11708 GCA_910592055.1 Acaulospora colombiana | reverse complement strand
TGGTTAACATAGGTAGTTTTAGCATAAACAATATGTACATTTCTACTTAATCCAAATAAAGTAAGGCTGAGCCAGCACTTAAAAAAAAAAAAAAAAAATACATAATTATATACTTTTAGATATATCTCTTTTTTTTATTTTTCCTTTTTTTTATTGTAGTTTCCAAAATTAGTTTCTTGAAAGATAATCAGCAGTAGTAATCTATTAGCAATGATAAATAAATTAAAAGAGTTTTTATCCAGAACTTATTCTAAAGCAAAATATTGTTCCTAAGATCACACTTAGAGGTTGAAGCTCATTTAAAAATTGAAAACCATTGATAAGTGAGTTGTTATAAGATTTAGTTTAGCTATAATATATTTGTTCAATATATCACAAGTGGTTTTGTTATTTATAATTAATAAATATACTATGCTGACCTAACCATGAATATTAAAAAAAAAAGATATTTTTTATTTTTATTATATTATATATAGCTTTTCAAAATATGATAATTTCAATTAAAATAAATAATAATAATATAATCAAAATATAAAAATCTATTAATTTATAGATAGATATATCAATAAGAAGATAAATAAAAAATATCAATTGATTATTATTATTTTTTTTTTTAACCCGCAGTCAGGTCAGCATGGCATGTCTTTATTATATATATGCTAGGTATTTACAAATTTTGTGACTTTCACATACTGACTCACTCATCATCGAAAAATTATTTCTCTAAATGTAATCTAGAAAATGATATTTCACTCCTTTACTAATTTGGAATATTTCCTCTAATTAATAAATTCATTGTCTACAGGTCATTACTGTAGATCATTCTAAGTTCTGTCTGCAGTTAAAAACCAAACCACTTTATTTCATGACAGATCTAGTCCTTAATAATCACCATATACTTCTTTTCTTCTATTTCTTTGATACCTTCTAGGCTCGAATCCTCTAGAGATAATGATACTTCTTTTTGTTCCTATTCAGTCTATTTATTACTATCACTTGAACACAGTGAGTATTCTAGATCTCCTTTTTAAAATTTGCTCTCATCTTTTGATAGAGTTTAGCAATTATACCTTGTGTATTTGCTAGTGAGATCTTGAGCTACTCTTTGAGATACTTTTTCAAGGAGGTGATCTTGCTTTCTTCCATATATTCACAGATAATATTAAAAAGACCCCTGTTGGATTTCTGGATCTCTTCTAACCATTTGTCTATCCAGTTATTTATCTTAGGTTAAACTTCTTTCTTATCTTTTATTTCTTTACTGATAAGTTTATTGATCTTTTCATTTGCCTTTTTTCATAAGTTCTTCCAAGTTTTTCTAGTAGCTGGGCATTCAAAAAGATGTTCTAGTATCTCTTCTTGAAGTTCACATACTGGGCAAGTAGTTGTAATATACACATCTGATTTTCTCTTCATAAGTATCTGTAGGACTGGAAGTTCATTGTGAGTTATGTTAGTTAGGAAGCTTTTATCTTTGTTGGTTTTAAAAGATGTATCAAAGGTATCGGTTGGATTGAACTGATTTCAGAAGATCAGCCAGTCTATCATTTTATCATTTTAAATTCAGAGATCCTGGATTCATTTCTGTATTGTTCAGTCTAGTCTGGTTTTTTTCTTATTGAAAATCTTAATGAAATCTTTGATACCAATTTTTATTATGTATTCTTCCCATATTGCTATTGTAAGGACTTTTCCTAGCTCTGATAGCTGATGCCAAGTTATTGGGTTCTCCTGTCTGGCCTGTTTGACAAATAAGTCTACTTGATTGTTAAATCTGTTGATTCTGTGGACTTTGATCTTTAAAATTTCCAGATTCAGGTCTTTCTTCTTTATTAGATTTTTAATCTTATTCCAAAGTAGCCAGTTAGTGATTTTTGTCCATCTTCTTGTAGATATCACTATTTGTGAACAGATGGATTTCCATACTTTGATTGCAGTATTGCAATCAGTATAAATTGTAACTGTTGTATTTCAGAAGTAATTTATTGCTCTGTTAGAAGTTCAGGTAAATACCCTTTCAACTTCTAACATCATTGCCTATAGATTACTACTGCAGTATTATTTTTACTATATAATTTGATATGAATAAATTATAATTCTATATAATATATTTTTACTATATATTTCACTATTAATGGTAACTAAATCATTAAAATTTTTCTCAAAAAAATTATTGTTTTTTATTTTAACATTTATCAAAATTAATATATTTATCAAATTTTTGTTATAAATTATATATATATACAATTTAAAAAAATTATATTTAAATATTTTTAAGAATTTTATTAATCTGAAATTCAATATTTAAATAAAATAAATTAGCTAAAAATATTGTAAAAATAGATTGTATATTCATATTTAACTAAATAAATTTTGATATTCTATAATTCAACATTTATATTATTAATAAATCTAGAATAAAATTTATTTTTTATTAAATTAATAAATTTGTATTATTGAATAAAGATCAATTGATATTCAAAAATATTATTCAAAAAGATTACTAAATATATAAAACAAAAATTTAAACTTATTTCAAATATAAATTGATATTTTCATTAATTAAACAAATATAAATAAATCTTTAATATTTTATAAAGATATAACAAAATCAAATATTTACTCACAATTTAATATCTAATATCTTGATTCCCTCTATTTTAAATAATTATTAAATTTGCTAAATAATTTTTAAAATTTTATAGTTTTATAAAATACTTTATAATATTTGACTAATAAATTTAATATTTTAATAAATATCTTTAAATTTGATTTTTTAAATACAAAAGTTTACTTGAAAAATATTAATAATTTATTAATAATTATTATATATATTATTTAAAAATTAATATATAGTTTGGAATAAAACTTTTTATTTTATTTTTATTTATTTTATTTTTACTTATAATTTAATAATTATTTAATGAAATTTAATAAATATATATACTATATATATATAGTTAAAAATATAAAGAATAAAATTATTTAAAGGTTTTTTTAAAATTAATTATTAAAATTTTGTTAAATTTAATTTTTTAAAAAACTTTATAATAAAATATTATTATAATTATTTTAATAATTAAACTTATTTTTTTTTATTAAACTACAAATAGTATTAGATGTGAGTGTATTTATTAAGAATTTACTTAGTATTAGAGATACTGAGATTCTAAGCATTGATATCAATCATTACATACAAACTATATATTTCTATATATATGCAGATTAATAATAACCTATTACGATTTTCTAGTTGGACCTACTATTACTCAGAAAGTGGGCAGACTCAATTAAGGCTGGATAGTCAAATACATAATCATAAATGGTGAAACAGACTAATCTAGCAGTAAGCTTTTATAAATTTTTATTATATTCATTAAACTAGATTATATAGTATGTATCTGATAGGATTAATTTTACTCTTCAATACTCCCAAAGATATTATTTGCTTAGACCTTAGAAGGAGGCATGTTGTCTTCTTTGTTACTATCTATAGTATCAGATTAGTCTCTTTTTAACTGATTTTCATTTAAGTGAAGCATCATATTGGAATATTTTGAGCTAAAAGGGTGGTTTATGCTATAGAATCTACTATACTAAAAGAATGGTTTATGCTATAGAATCTACTATACTAAAAGAATGGTTTATGCTATAGAGTCTACTATGCTAAAAGGGATTGAGGACTTATTATAGGAGTTAAACCAGAAGTCTTTCCTTATGCAACCTTTCTTGTTTTGACCTGTTTTTCAGTCTGTAATCATTAAAAAGATCAAAGGTTCCATCTTTATACAACCTAACTTAATTGAAGCTTGTTTCAGATAATTGAGTATAACTTTTATAGGTAATCAATAAATATAATCAGAAAGATAATTTTGATTTTTAGTCCTTAAGTGGTATTGAACTATAGATCTTGTGATTATGACTCGGGAACACTATAACTATGCTATTAATCCACAGATCATTAACAATTAAACTTATAAAATTATGACAAATAAATATATAAAATAAAATTTTTACAATTTTTTTATTAATAAAAAATTTTTAATTATATAATTTATTTAAGTTTAATAAAAAAAAATAAAAATCTTTAAAAAACTTTTTCTGTTGATCCTCTAACCATATACAAAAAAGAGAAGTTTTTATACTTCTTTACTAATAAAGTCTTAATACTTTCATTAAAACAACTTGAAGTATGACTTCAAGAGTCGCTTCTACACTTTTTCTTTTATTTACAAACCTCTTCACTCAAAAACTTGACTTCAAGTGACCAAGAAAAATCAAGTAACACCTTTGATACCAATAGCAAAAAAGTTTCCAAAGGAAGAAGAACTGACTGTAAAGTACCTAAAGGCCTATTTAACCTTTGAAGTGAGAAGTATATAGAGGTTTTTGATGATAAAAGAACTTATTTTTCCCCTTTCAATTACTTGTGGGTCTCTTAGAGCTATCACTTTCATGGTTTTTTGGAAAATTTTGCCTACTTCAGTTTGATCCTAAATTTTTGGTAGTACAAATCCTCACTAAAGAGAATTGGCTAACATAAAACACATTAGTTTTTGGAATGTAAACAAGCTCTTATTGATCCTATTCACGTGTTCCGATGATATCATTGGTGATTAGAAAGAAGGTTCTGGAAATGTTTGTTCCCAAAAAGTTCAAGTCCCTCAATGAAAACTTCTATGATACCAAAAGACTAAACAATGGGTAATGTGAATTACAAACTCCTGTCTCTTACTTAAGTTCCTTAAGTGGTAACAAAGCTTTAATGAAAAAAGCTGAGGTCTAAATGCTTTTCTTGAGATATCCCAATCTGATGTTTACTTAAATGAAAGACTAGTTGGATTGATTTATCCAATGCCGCAAGTGATAAAAAAGAAGATTTCTTCTAAGATTCAAGTGAAACAAAAAGACTATTCCAATTAGACAGATTCCTTTTGAGAAGATGTTGTTTTTATTTTTGGATTTTTTTTTATGGGTCTTGAATTGTTCTCTTTTCTCAATACTTTTTTCCCCTTTCCTTTTTTTTAACTTAGCAATTCATTAATTTTCAGGCAATCTTCAGTGACAAACTGTTGGCAATAATCCTGATAGATAGAGGTTATTATCAATCTATTAGGGAAGTGAAATATTGTTTTCAAAATTTGACTTAGAGTACTTTTATATGAAGACAAATTAGTTACTTTGTGATAGTCTATAAAATATTGTAAATTGATTTCAATTTTTCAATAAAAACATGCTATTGTGACAAGATTGTGGGTTAAAAAAAAAAATAAAAAAAAAAAAAAAAATAAAAATCGTTAAAAAAATTTTTATTTAACCATTTTTTTTAACTTTAAATCAAAATTTTTTGAAAAAATTATTAATTAATTATTATTAAAACTCAAATATTTTTTAAATTGGATTATAAATTATAAATATTTGAAATTTTATTTTAATTAAATAATTAATTATTAAATTATAATAAAAATGTAAGAAGTTTTGTTCCAAACTATATATCAGCAAAAAAGCAAAATATTATTTCTTAAATTGTATTTAAAGAATTGATTTTTCTATGATAGATAAGATTAATATATAAAATATTAACAATTTTATAAATATTTTGCAGATACTGTATACAATAAAGATATGTTATGTTGACCTAATTACAAGCTAAAATTTTTTTTTATTTTTTTCTTTTTATTTTTAGTTGAGAATTTAATATTATTTTTTACTATAATTATATTAATTTATTAATAATTAAAGAAAGGTAATTATTTATTATTGATGACTATAACTCTTTTCACTGATCCTCTGACCACATACAAAAAAGATGTTTATAAGAAGTTTCTATATTTCTTTGCTAATAAAGTCTTAATACTTTCTTTAAAATAATTTGAAATATAACTTCAAGAGTCACTTTTATCCTTTCTCTTTGTTTACAAACATTTTCACTCAAAAACTTGACTTCTAATAACTAAGAAAAGTTAAGTAACACCTTTGATATCAATAGTAATAAAGTTCCCAAAGAAAAAAAAACTGATTGTAAAGTATCTGAAAGCCTATCTAACCTTTGAAATGAGAGGTATATAGAGGTTTTTGATAACAAAAAGACTTATTTTTTCTCTTTCAATCACTTGTGGACCTCTTAGAGCTATTGCTTTTATGGTTTTTTAAGAAATTTTGCCTATCTCGATTTGACCCTGAATTTTTGGTAGCACAAATCCTTATCAAAGGTGATTGGTTAACATGAAACGTTAGTTTTTGGAATATAAACAAGCTCCTATTGATTACATTCACATGTTCTAATGATATTATTGGTGATTGGAAAGAAGGTTCCGGAAACATTTACTCTTAAAAAGCTCAAGTCCTTTAATGAAAACTTCCTTAACACCAAAAGATCAAGTGATGGGTAATGTGGATTGCAAACTCCCATCTCTTAACTAAGTTCCTCAAGTAGTAACAAAGCTTTAATGAAAAAAAGCTAAGGTCTAAATACTTTTCTTGAGATATTTCAATTTAATACTCACTTAAATGAAAGACCAGCTGTATTGACTTATTTGATATTGTAGGTGGTGAAAAAAAAGATTTCTTCTGAGGTTTAAGTGAAGCAAGAAGGCTATTCCAATCAAGTAGATTCCTTTTGAGAAGAGGTTGTTTTTATTTTTGGATTTTTTTGATGGATTTTGAATTGTCTTCTTTTCCCAATTATTTTTTCCATTTCCCTTTTTAACTTAGTAATTCATTGGTTTTTGAGCAATCAACAGTGACAAACTATTGGCAATGATCCTGGTAGATAGGGATTATTATCAATCTATTAAGAGAGTATAATATTGTTCCCAAAATCTGACTTAGAGTACTTTTGTATAAAGGCAAGTTAATTATTTTGTGAAAGTCTATAAAATATTATAGATTTACTTCAATTTTTCAATAAAGACAAGCCATTGTGGCATGATTGCAGGTTAAAAAAAAAAATAAAAAAAAATAAAAAAGGTAATTATTAATATATTTTTATGCTTAAATTATATTTTATATAACAAATTTATAATAGTTACATATAAAGATAAGTTCCTAAAATAATTGATAAAAACATAAGTAAGAATATAAATTAGATTAACTTTTAAATATAAAAATATAACATTTCAATTATAAACTATAAATAATTTAATAAAATATTATTATTATTATATGAATTAATTTTTTTTAAAAAATAATAACAAATAAAAATAAGATCTATAAATCTATAGTATAATAGTAATGCTTCCAAGTTACAATTATAAGATCCAAAGTTTTATATCATATAAGAACTATATAAAAAAAATAATCAAGTTGCATAAAAATAAAACTTTTGATTTTCTTATTGATTATTGAACTAAAAAAAATCTATTACAAGGGTTATATAAAGAAAGATTTCTGGTCTGATTACATGATTTATATCTAGTTTAACCTTCTAAATTGAATAAAAAATAAATTCAAGACTTACTTTTAGGACTATGATAATTATTTGAATACATTATTAACCCCAAACTATACTAGCAAACTCTGGAATCTTACTCTTAGGATTGTAATAATCATCTAAATATTTTCTATTCCAAACTATACTGATAAACTTTGGAATCTAACTATTCTAACTTGAAATATTCTAATCCAATATCTACTTAAATTAAGAATCTGTCAAATAGGACTTGTCTATAATATCACATGCAATAACAAAAAGAATAGAAATTCTTTCCAAAGTTCAAGTAAAAGTATTAGAGTACCTGAGTGATTAAATAACTCTTAAGGATTTGATTCTAGTATATAAGTTAGTATATAATAAAGTCGATACAACATATCAACTCTTTTTATATACAAAAAAGATGTTTATAAGAAGTTTTAATACTTCTATGCAATAAAGTCTTACTACTTTCTTTAAATCAACCCAAAGAGTTTCTTTAGAACTCTCTTATCCCCTCTCTCTTGTTTACAATCTCCTTTAAATAAGCTGAACTCTTATGACCTACAAAGTTCAACTTCTACCTTTACTATTTATAACAAGAAAGTTTTTAAAGAGAGAAGGACCAACATTGAAGTACTTCTTATCTCTCAGCTATAGTAAAGATAATAGAGATTCTGTTTCAATTAAAGGACTCACTCTTCTATCCTTTGACTGGTGTTTGTGGCCTCTTAAAGCTACCTTTTTCATAACTTTCTAGAAATTTTGCCTATATTAGCTTGACCCTGAAATTTTGAGTGACACAGATCTCATCAATTCTGATTGGCTGATATGAAATACTTTAAACAAGATTAATAAACAAGCTTTTATTGATCACCTCATATATCTGAATATATTTCCTCAGCTTTATAAAACCTGGGATCCACCATAAGTTATATGATATGGTGTGGATAGATATAGAACATGTTTCTGATATATCAGTGAATACAAAAAAAAGTCTATCTGATTATGATAAAGGTTACAAGATATTCAATTGACTTTTTCTCAAGTTAGAGCTGCTTATATCCTAATTGTATGTCAGGTAAATTTATAATCTTTACTACTTAGAAAAGTCTAAATCAGAGAAAGCAAGAAGCTATCAAGGATACTCAGTGATAAAGTTCATATGCAAAGCAATCTAGGAAATTTTTGTCCTATTATCAAAAAATCTCAAGCTGGAAAACTGAAAGGCAAATGCTGATTTATTAATCAAAACTCAAGTCTAAAAATATCAGTAGTGATATGTGAGCCAGCCAGATAATCTGAGAAATCCTTGTTGATTGCTAATATCAATAACAATTAGCAGGATATATTTATTATGAGGCTAGATACTATTCTTCTTATAAGGAATTAAATCTGAAATAAGAGATACAGATGGATAAGTATACCTATATTTATATATAAATGGATTTAATTGATGATATATTGGAAGACTCTCAAGTTATTCATGCGAACATCAATATATCACTTGAATCTTTCTGATTACTCCTTCCTACAAGTCTTAAAACTGTAAAGTCTCTATTTTGGTCTCCAACTTATCTCTGTAAAGATTCAATAGAAGTTTCTCTCCTCAGATCTTTTTATAAAAGAATCCAGAACAAGACAAACAAGTATTAAAAAATAAGATTGACACTTACTCAAGATGGCATATAACTATCCAATTTTCTTTTATTTTTTTTTATTTTCATTTTTATGCCATCAACATACTCTAGAGATGTTGGTTTTTTCTTTATAAAAAGAAAGGACAATAAGCCTCAATATAGCTTTAAAAATAGCTTTAACTTATTATTATCTTTATCATCCTCAAATATATATCCTTGTACTCATGCTTGACACAATATATAAATATAATTTGAAAAACAATAAAGTTAGGCATAAGCCTGTCAAAAAAAAAAAAGTATATAATATATAATCAGACTAATATAAAGATTCAGACTAACTATACCAACATTATTATTAATGATTAAGTATCAACTATATAATTTCTAGATATGCATATTATTTTACTTGAGAGGTTTTAAATAAGTTTATCTAGAAATAAAACTCTTTCCACTGATCCTCTGACCACACACAAAAAAGATATTTACAAGAAGATTTTATTCTTCTTGACTAATAAAGTCTTCCTACTTTTCTTAAAACAACTTGAAGCTTGTCTTCACAAGTCACTATTACCCTTCCTTACTTGTTTATAAACTTCTTTGACTAAAAACTTGAGCCTCTGGTAGCCTGAATAGACTTAAGCACGTACTTCCTTTACTAAAGGCAAGAAGGTTCTAGAAAGTAAAAGGATCAACTTGTGGAGTGTCTTCTTTTAAAGCTGGATGACATGGAGATAGAGGTTTTCTAGGCAGGAAAAGGCTTATTTTCCATATTCTCACATATTGTCTCTTGCCCTCTTAGAGTATCTACTGTCTTTTCATGGTTTTTTGATGAATTTTGTCTACCCCGGCTTGACCCTGAATTTTTGATAGCACAACGTCATTTGGCTTCTGATTGGCTGACACGAAACACATTGATAGCAAGATGTAAACAAGATTCCATAGGCCATATTCACATATTCTGATGACGTCATTGGTGAAATGAAAGAGAATAAATTGATGTGCAATCTTCCACTCCTTCAAATGAAGTGTAACTGAAACAAAAAGACTATGAGACCATTAGGATGGGCACTAAATTTCCTAGATGGTGAAAAGGTGATTATTTGTTCAAGCTGAGGTCTTCAACTTCCTATCATCCCAGTCAGGCAAAGTACGTGCAGAAGGTTATTTCCTTATCCTGGTCAGGCGATAAGACTAAAAAGCAGAAGATTGCGAGTCACTATCCTTCTCTAGGATTGAGAATGTATTTTTCCAGACATTGTATAATGATATCATAATCAATGAGGATCCCCACGACTCTTCTGGTACCCTTCCACCATTGTGAAGCAAAAAGATCTTTGGAGAATGACTATTTTGGGCAATGGAAGATATACACCAGTAAAATTCCTTTAACTAGATATGGCTGCTGGAAGATATCAGTAGTTATACAATATGACTGAAAGGTTACATAAGAATCTGGGGTCCACTATAAGTTGGTAAGGTCTATACGAATAGATAAAAAATTAATACCAAAAAAAAGGAAGTGACAAACAAGAAGTTGAATTCGAATAGGTGATAAGTATCTCAGACGGTCACAAGAAAATAATCAAGATTACGAATGGATAAGTTTCTCAGATAGTCAGGAAGAAGAAGAATATCCCAGAAGGGTTGTTTTCTATTAATAGGAGGTCTTTTAGTAGAGGTCCTTTGGAAGACATGCAGCACTTTTATTTTCTTTTTTCTTTTTCTTTTCATGTAAGCACATTTGTGCATTTTTAGATATTCCCTTTCCTTTTATTTTCTCTTTCCCTTATAGTAGTTTCTAAAAATCAGTTCCTTAGAGGATAATTGGCAGTGGCAACCTGCTGACAATGATGGACAAGTTAGGAGAATCTTTACCCAAACTTGTTCCAGAGCAAAATATTGTCCCCAAGATCACACTTAGAGGCTTGAAGCTCATTTAAGATTTGAAAGTGATGAGTAAGTTAATATGAGATTTAGTTTAGTCAAGATATATTTGCCCAATGTATTACACGTGGTTTTGTTATTTATGATTAATAAACACACTATGCTGGCCTAACTAAGGGTTAAAAAAAAAAAAAAAATAAATAAGTTTACCTAGAAATAACATGATAGATTATTATTAATCTATATTTATAGTATGTAACAAAACTTTTTGGAATTTTTTATTTATTTATAACTTAATAAAAAATTATTTAAATAATATAAAAATTTAAATATATATTTTTTAAAAGATAAAGAATAAGGTTACTTAAGATTATTTATATAAGTTTTATATTATTATTATATTAAATTTTTTATTTACTGTAAATTCATATTTTTATTTATAAAATCAGTACAGAAATTTAATAAAAAGCTTTTTACTTTTATTTTTATTTATAATTTAATAAAAAATTATTTATTTTATATAAAATTTTATAAATATATTTTTTTTTTTAAAACCCTCTATCAGGCTAGTTATGTGTGCTTTATTAAACAATTATAAGTTGTATATATAGTATGAATCGTTAAAGCTAAAACTTTAACTAGCTCACTTGTCTCAGTAATTACTCTAAGTGCAACTTTGGAAATAATTTTTCACTTCATTAAAAGTTCAGGTGAAGACCCTTCCAACTTTTAATATCATTGCCTGCAGGTCACTACTGCAGATTACTCTTTGC
>CAJVPT010005841.1:0-11710 GCA_910592055.1 Acaulospora colombiana | reverse complement strand
TAAAGAGTTGAGAGATACTCTATTTCTCCATTGAAGTTCTCTGTTTGCAGTGTTGGTTTTGTTTGTTGATATTTTGCTTTTTTGTACTGGAATAGTAATTGCTGTTGTTTTGTAGCATTGAAACTGCATTCGGCAGTATTTTCATCTAAAATGTTGATATTACAGCCAATGCATACCTTCAGGAGGAGCTTCTGGTTCCTGAGTATAATGTCTGTATTGTGTTATATGTTGGTCAATTTTCCATTGTTTCTTTCCAATGACTGTCTTACTTTCCTTGAAGGTGCAGATCCAATGTGGTCTGATAGTTGAGGTTTCAGATGTTGGAGCTCCTTGTTTAAATATATTTGATGAGATATTTCAGGGATTGAAAATTTCCTTCCTTTCAATTAATTCTTCTAGCTTTCTTCTGCTGATGGTACTGAACCCGCTAGGAGTTGGGCCTAGGACTACTTTTTTTCCCATCCTGATGATTTGGCATCAGTTCAGGGACTTGTTTTTGTTTCTGTTTAATATTTGGCCGATAAACATAAGGTTGTGCTTTTTTAGTTCCTTGCGGTGTTTTGAATAGAATTCTTTGCTCATGATTTTTTCTATTGGTGTGTCTACTTCTTTTATGAGTATCAGGCTGTCTGTGTTTGATGTAAGTGAGAAGGTGAAGTCATGTCTTCTCATGAGTCAGATTATGTCATGTGTAAGGTTCTTTCCTAAGTAAGTTCATTAAAGGGTATTCTAGTTTGCTTAAGATGGACTGTGTTAACTAGAAGTTGTTTTAAATAGATTGTAATCTGGCCCTTGTGATGTCACCTGCTTTGTTCTGTTTGTTGATTCTATTGCACCAATTAGTGAAGTGTAGAAGTAATTATCTGTTCCAGAGTTGCATAATGTTGTATTCATGTTTGTTAAAGAGTATATTGTTAGGGGCTGTTCTGGCTAAACCTAGTTTATGTTTAAAAGTAAATGTGATACTACTCATAAGTAGATTGCACGCTTTTTCAGAGAGCATCATGTCATTGCATAGGTATTCTGTGCTGGAAATTAGTATATGGTTGATTACATATTGCATCTGTTTGTCGGTCAGATTTTTCATTTCTAGAGGAATTTGGATTTCTTGAATTTCTGCTGAATTAGAGTTTTTGATAATCTTTTCTATCAGAGCTATCATGCCATACTTCTAGGATTTTGACAGGTGTTCCTGGAGGGCAACCCTGTATTGTATAGTTTTTCATTTTTATGTCTTGATTGAAATCACTGTCGTATCCATTTATGATGAGGAGATAGGACTTCTGGGATTGATTTTTATATCATTTAAGTGATAGAATTCCTCAGCTTTCCTAATAATTTATTGCATTTCCTTTTGTTGTCAGTGATCCAGGTAGTGTCATCCATGTATGCACTGACTACTGTACACACCTTTTTTTGTAGTCATTCTTCTTTGATTTCTCTGCAATTTTTGATGGTGATGGTTTAGCCGGTGAAGTTTTTGACAATGTATAAGATTAGAGGGTCATAGAAAATGCTCCATAAAAAAAGGGAGATTGTGTCACCCTGATCAATACCATCTTTGACCTTATATTTCTCTGTGGATCCATGGCATATCAGGACGATGTTCTGTTTTTGGTTGTGAATATTTAGGAGTATGTTTATTATCAGTAATGAGATCTTGATTCGTTTAAGAGCTTTGGTGAGCATCTCTAAGTTCACTGAGTCAAAGGCTTTTGACATGTCTTGGCTGAGAATCCAGGCCTGTTTTTTAGTTTCTTTAGCATGTTCAATGATATTGTTGATGATGTGAATAGGTTCTTGTGTACTGTTTCCTGAAAGAGCTGCCCAGTTTAATTCTGATAGAATTGTGTGTTCACTTAGGCATTGGGCTATTCTGTCAGTGATAATTTTGATGAAAATTTTTCTCCCGGTATCTAAGAGAGTGATGGATCTTGTAATATTCAAGTTGTTTTGCTAGTCTTTGAGTTTGGGTATAGGATAAATGCTACCTTTGCTCTATTCTGTGGGAGTCATGCCTTCTTTGATGATACGGTTGAAAATATTTCTTATTTCTTCAAAGGCCTTTTCATCTAGTTTTTTGAAGGCAAGATATGGAATTTGGTCTACCTGGTACTGATTTGTTGCTTCTGTCTCTGATTGCTTTCCTTAGTTCTTCTTTTGATATCTCTATAGTGATTGAGTAGTACTATTTGAGGTCAATGGAATCTTTGGGTGAATATTCCTGTTCCCATACTGGATATTCTGTTAGGTGTTTAATATTTCTGGCAGGTGTCCATTGTTGAAAATGTTTCCTGACCCTGGATTTAATTTTTTCTGGTTCTGTTATAATGTTGGTTTCCTCTTCCTCCACAATTAGTTTATCTAGAATGATGGCCCTATGAGGTCTGTCCATGAAGTTGTTTATCATTGCTCTTTTATTGGTTGCTAGAAACAGTTGTCTAGTTGTTATTCTCTGTTTGATTGCTTGGTTTTGTTTTCTATGTATTATGGCCTGGGTAATGACTTTGTATGCTCATATTATTTTCTGCAAGTGGATGATCCATTGTGGAATAAAGTCATTAGGATGTTCTTTTTATATGCTGAGTAGCTGTTGTTGAACTTCTATGTCTATCTCCTGAGAAAATGTTGGTACTTTGGTCATGGGCTTGTCAGCTTTTTGTATTGTTTTTAGTTTATTTTGAAAGTTCTGCATTATTATCAAGGGATCTTTTGTTTGTCACTCTTCTTCTTGTATTCTTTTTCTTTGATGTGGTTTTCTTTTGGGGATGTGTAATTTGATAGCCTTGAGGATATGGTTGCATATGGTATTCTACTGCTTATCAATTATTGTTGGTTTATTGCCTTGTTTGCTAAGTACTTCACCTACTTCTCTGCTAAACTTTTCCATTGTTTGCTGTTTACTAATTGCCAGTTGTATCTATGGTTGGGCTTGTGATGGGTATTAACTTGGGAAGAGTTGAGTTGCCATACTTCTATTTCAATAGTTGCTGGTCTGTAATCACTGGGGATTAAGGGATCTAGGGCTTTTCCAATATAGGCTTTCCTGCTATTCCAGAATGGAAGGATATTTATCCAGATTTGATCGATTCTACTACTGCTGTTATTGCGATTCCATGTGTACTCTCTCTTTGTTGGGTTGTGGTTTTTATAAGTATCTTCTAGTCCATAGTTAGTGAGGATCTCTATTTGAGAACCAGAGAATCTGTTTGATGTGCTATGGTTTCCAGTGCCAGTTTTGTCCCATGCTGAGTTTGGTACATCATTGAGATCTCTAGTACTAAAAGGTGCCAATTCTTTTGTATTGTTTCTCGAACCCATTGTCTTAACTTGTTTAGGGTTTCCAGTCATCTTTTGTCTCTGTGGTCTGCATGGAAGTATATTTCTATGATTCTGAGTTTTTGTTTTTTTGGAAATATTAAATCGGCATGGATAAGTCTTCCTTGCCATGAATTGTGATTATATATGTGGTTAGCTATTTTTTTGGTAAGCATTAGGTTCAGGCCTTATCCAATCATTTGTTCATCATTGTGGAACCATAATATGTGATATAATAGGTGTGTTCAGTGTTTAGATTGATAGTGGTTTCCATTTGTTTCTGTTGTGACTATTATATCCCATTACATTGTAGCACACTATTTGAACTATAATTCTCTTTTGTGTTTGTTCACTAGGCCCTGGATATTATAAGTGGTTGTCATCCATGAATTGTTTGTTATGGTGTATAGGAGAGTGTTGGTATAAGATGTAGAGTTTATGTTGGGTGGATTTGTGTTCTCTATCTCAATGTTTTCTTTTTTCTTTTTTCTATTTCTACGTGTTGTTGAAATAGCGGTATTGTAGTTGTTTGTGATTGTAGGGTCCTCTATTATTGATAGTTGGGTGTGGAGTTGGAGGATGTGTTCGTGTTTAGAGTGTTAATAAGAACATTAAACATTTTGTCCATATTTTGATCCAGGCAGCTCATTGTTGAGTGGATTCGTTGTTGTTGCAGTTGGATGTCTTGCAGGTTTTCAGGAGTTTCTTTAATATTCTCTGTTAGACTGTTTGTGTCTTGGTGGGAGATCTGATCTTCCGTTATTTGTTCCATGTAGTCTTTATTATAGCTTTCTAGGTTGACGATTCACTTATCTAGATCAACAATTTCTTTTTTAATTTCTCTGATCTCTTATCTGATTGTCTTGAGGATGTTAAGGACTTTTTCTATAACGTTTGTTTATATAAATGCATTGATTTGTTTATCCTCTTTCTTTTTCTTTTGTCCCTGTCTTGTAGCTGCTGCGTATGAGCCTGGTCAGGTTCTCTTGTTTGGCTGTTTGTTTTTAGTAATGGCTCTAATTGCTTCAGTATGTGCTGGTTTGTATTTAGTATATAGTTTACCAAAGCATTTAGCTTATTCTGAATGGTATTGATTCCATTATGTTTATCTTTCTTTGGATAGGCAGCTAGCCACCAGATGTTCAGCACTGCTGCAGATGCTGCATAACTTTGTATCGATTGTTTTCCATTCGATTATAGTTTCTCCCAAGTAAAAGTTTCTGTCAGTTGCTGCATCTCTTGTTTCTTCACTATTAAAGCTGATTACGGCAAATCTTTTTCTCCTATAGGAGAGATGTCTGGGAATGTAATATGTCTTGGCTTTGATTTGTTCACCGATATGTCTTAAGTCGAAGGTTGTGGTGTTTGGTGGGAGATTGGTGAGTTTGATTGCTATTGCACCTCTTTTTTTCATCTGTTCCACATTCTATAGTGCATCAAAAACCCTGACTGAGTTGGATCTTAGTGAAATGCTCCATTTATTAAGGATTTCCTATTTGTTTTCTTGATTTTCATAGATAATCATAGCGGTCTGCCACATTTGTTGGGTTGCCATTGCAATGTTGATGATCTCTCCATATTTGGCAAAGATTTGTCGCACTTCAATGAACTTGATGTCCAAAAAGATATTCCATACAATGATACTGTTTTCCTTTTTTTGAAAAGGGGTTGTAATTTCCATGTGTTTCAAATGCATGTTGTTTATATCAGATAAGATAAGGTTGCATACCTTGTCTGCAGCCTGTTTATCACCGAAAATGGCAATTATATGTTCATTTTCTCCTTTTCCTTCGCTAAAGACTGACATAAGGCCTAACAAAGAGTCTAAGCTTCTTGTCAAGAAAGAGATCTTTTGGCTAATGGTTCTTCCAAAGATTTCACTTGTCTTGATTCCTGTTTTGGCTCTTTCTCTGCCAAATTTGGCTTTCCTATCGAGAGGGGATTTGGGTCAGAGTTTGCCATACTGATTGGTTTTGATTCTGTGTTTCGGTGTTGTTTGCCATTCCTCTTCTTGTAAAAGGGTGTTTTGGGATGAATTTCCTGCTGGTTCATCTTCAATTTCCATCTCTGTATTTGCTTCTTCAGAGTGTTCTTGATGGTTGGGAACTGTGTGTTGGTTACTGGGATTGTTTCCTGTGTTCTTTGAAGTGATAGAGTTGTTGTTCTGTGTACATTTGTTATGAATTTTTTTTCAACCTGTTCACTTCAAGGGGTGCTATTAGTGGTAGTTTTTGCTTTCTTATTGTTGTTGCAATCTTGGGAGGTACTTTGTTATGCTTTATTATAGGTTGTTTGTTGTTTTAAGGTTCATTTTCTTTCCTTGTATTTGCTTTTCCTTTATTCTTTGTATTTTCCTTCATGTTGTCCATGTTTGTTTCTGTGTGCGTATTTTTCATGTGTCTCTTTGTCAAAAGATTTTTATTGTAGTTGGGTCACTTCGATGTATATTGTTTTCTAGATTCTCAATGAGAACTCATCTCTTCCATTCACTTTCTTTCTTTTTTCCCAAAATTACCAAAAAAGAAAATTTTTAGAAAAAAAAGATCTGCGGAAAAGAGTTTGTAAATAATATTTATTTGTTTATCTGCATCTACTATATAAATTTTTATTAATATTACTGTTAGTTTTACTCTGATAAAGAATATAATATCATGAATTTCTATCTACAAAGTAATGATTTCAGTTCCTGATTTGTGTGAACTACTTATCTAATTTTATTCTATTTATAATATATCACCTTGCAAAAAAACTATCTATAAATATTTACAAGTTGTCTTGAGAGATAGTCTCTTATATAATTTGCTGTAATTTTATAATTACTCTTTTAGAGATCTTTAGTCTTTTCTATAATAAGATTGATAAAGGGTCCAAATATATTGTTGTTAGAGTTATATTGGATGGATTTCATTAATATTCCTAAATATGAACTCTATATCTTGGAAAAAAGAATAAAGTCTATTGATTAAAGATTACTTGTAATTATTTTCTATAGTTTAGAAATACAATCCTTGGTGTTCTTTAATACTTGGATATTTACTAACTATATGAGTAGCTGTATTATTACATATTGTTATTGATCCTTGTATTGTCTTTTGAGCTTTGAATTGTTAAAAGAACAATTTTTACATTTGAAAATTGATAATATTTAATTATTTCTGATCATATAGTTGACTAAAATAACTAACTATTTAGAACTTTTATTATTATTATTATTATTATTATTGTCATGCCTTTCTTAATTGCCAATCATTTAACTGTTGACTGTTGTTGATAAGAGTATATTGATATATTGTTATAGAAACTATTGATGTTAGGACTATTAATTCTACAATCTTTCAGAGATATTAACTTTTATCTGTCTCTATTTTATAAGTTGTTTGACTCAATTGACAATTCTTTCAACTCTCTATATCAAAGAAAGTTCAATCTTGTTTGTTTAATCTTATTTTTACCTCTATTGAAAGAGAAATTTTATTTTATTATCATTGAGTAGCTGGTTAAAGAATAAGATTTCTATATATTTTAGAAAATTTTTATATTTGTTGTACTGGTTTTCTAATACTATCTCTCTAATTACTCTTCTCATTCTGGATTGTTTTTCTAAACCATATGTGCACTACTGGGCTAGAGTAATTCTTGAAACTTTAGCATATTCAGGATTTCATTTGTCATATTTTTTCTTTTTTTAGTTCAAAAAAATAATCTATCTATTAGGATTAATATTATCAACATATTCAATAATCTCCAAATTAGATAGATAGATGGGACAACTATAGCAGTAATCCACTTTAAGTTGAGGGAGAATACCTTAGTCATGGTATACTAAAGTTGATAATTCAAGAATAATAGAGGTTATACAAACATGTTTAAAGAGGCTTTGAGTGATTTTGTTTAATTAGAAGGTTTATTAGAAATATATAATATCAAAAATAAGAGAATTCAGTAAATAAAACCTTGGATCAACTGCTTTGGACAGCTGACCTTTATATATATAATTGAATATTAATTATTTGATAACTAAAGTAATCAAAGTGACCAAAATAACCAAAGTGACCAAATCTACCAGATTTGTCAAATCAGATCAATCTGCTAGATCTGCTCACTTGTGTAACCTGTTAGCTAAATATAAATAAGATATGATAATAGAATAAAGAAATTAATAATGTGTGCTACATTAATTACTACTTTGCTCTAATGATTGGATCTATCCCATGACCCAATGATATATACCTTGCATTCTATATGTCACATGATCTAAAAATAGAACTAAAGTAATATAATAAACAAGAACTATAGATAATAATTAAAAAAAAATATAACTAATAATTAAGGCTAACTTTTTCTCTTTACTTAAGCGGTGAGTTCCATGAATCAAGAATTTAAAGAAGTTGATATTCACTAAATTTCAACTTGATAATTATAGTCAAAGTTGTATACCTTATTCTCCAAATTTGTTCAATTACAGATTTTTCAAAGAGACCATAGATGCGGCGACATCCAGTAAGATGATATTTAGTCAAGTGTTTATTTAAATATGATTGCTATGATCGGTTGATAATTTCTTTTAATAATTTCTCCATATAGTATGCATAGACCAAGGAGAAAATTCTGTTTTTTATGTGGATAGCATGTTACATACACCTGTATGTTTATAAGACCTGATTTTTAATGGGCTGGAGTAAATCATATGGTATTGGGTTTATTTGCACAAATTCAGGAATTGTGGTTAAAAAATCCTCCAAAATTAGGTCCTGAATGGTAGTTATAATAATTTTTGCACAAGTATGGTAATCCTTTTTTGATGCAAATTGGTAGGCAGTAGGGCTCCTTATATAATTATTAGGGTGGTACAATTATCTATGTATCCTTATTTTATATGAAAATTTTCCTTGGTTTGTTGGGTATTCCTTATATTCCTTTTATTATCATGCCAAGAGAAACCAGAGCTGCTAAGACACAAAGACTCACTTGCTCAGGAAGGATGAATTCTTTGTAGGCAACTGTTATTACTCTCCAGGAAAGGATCAAGTATTTGAAGAAGCAAATATGTTATGTTGAATGATCCTAGGCTAATTGTCAAGAAGAAATCCATCAGTTGGAGAAGAAGGTAGAGCGGTTAGCCTCCAGAAGTTCTACTTTAACTAGGATCAGAGAGTTGAAGTTAGAAAACCAGAACTTGTGGCAGAGGGTGACTAGGCTTGATATCCTATTGATCCAGTTGGGAGTTTCTATTCCTGCTTATTTAGATAGAACCTTTTTCTTGCTTGAGTTTTGTGGTTTTTGTTTTTGTTTTTCATATTTTCACTTGTCTACTTATAAGTACTTTACCTTGAAATTATGCAGTAATCACTGAGAGGCTTTGGGACCAGCTGTAATAGTTACTATTATACTATATATTCATCTTTTCAGTTTTCAATATATATAGTAGGTCGCTCACCTGTGGCACAGCAAACCCAGGTAACAAAACAACAAAGAGAAACAAAACATGAAGAGACCCAAAAGACAACAATATGCTACAGCAGATCAAACTTCAACATTAACAAGATATTCAAGGGGAAGGCCATCCTAATTGAAAAAAAAAGACCAGATACCTGAAAAGAAATACACAACAACAGCTCAAAGTAAAAACAAAAATGAAAAACAACTTTCTCCCTCCAAAAAAGTCCTCACCCCTGAACAAAATCACACAAGTAACACCGTGACTTCAACAAATAGCAGTGAAAGCAACAATAGCAACTCCAGCTCATGGAGCGAACAAGTCGAACAAGAGCAACTCCAAATACCAACAGCCCCAGAACACATGAACACCAACGTGGAACCTTCAGTACAGCACACAGCAAGAATAGATGACTCTGATATTGACATGAACCTTAACGAGGAACCTTCAGAAACAGAAGACGACTGGCAAACTGCTAGTAACAGCAAAAGAAAAGACAAAGTATTAGCAACAAACACGCCCAGCTCAAGACCACAACCTAGATTACCTTTCGACCCTAGACTCAAATTCGAACAAGAAAGAATCAAACTTGAAGTGAAAGCTTCACTAATTCCAGGCAAAACCACACATAAAAAGATACTTTACATCACAAAAGCCTTAAACTCCTCAGAAGGCCTTCTCCTAATTCAAAATAAATGCCACGAAAATGAAGACTACATCATTACCATATTCAGTAATCAATAGGCAGTAGATGACGCAAGCAACCTTATCCTACCAAACACAGACAACCTTCGTCTATCACACATGGAAAAAACTATACACTGGCTCAATAAGGAATGCAGTATAAGAGTTTGAGATATCCCCTGAACACAAAACTCATAGATGTACAACAAATCTTCACCAAATTTGGGCAGATCAACAACATAAAAATAACAACTAGAAACATGTGGCAATCTGCAACAATCACATTTATCAACAGGGAAGACAAACTCAAACTCCTTGACCAATAGAGTACACTAATTAAAGCACATTCAGTTAGAATCTTCGATGCAGAGTGGGACCTCGAAAAAAGATAGATCCTTAAAAGGGGAGACAGGAACATAAGTTAAATGTTCCTCACTAGGAAACATTAAAATTTTTAAATTAATAACTATAAAAAAACTACCCACAATTATTCTCTATTATCTAAATCATTGATTTATAACATTTCCTGACTTTTGTCCCTATTAAAGTGAAGAGCCATGAATTTTTTTCCTCAAAAAAGGACATAAGTGATCTGCAAAATTTTATATGCTAAATACTTTAGGGACCCATCATTACCTCAAACAAATAAAGAACTGGGGCAATCATTCTCTCAAACTCACAAACCTCCCACCCAACACAAACACATTCGATCTCAAACTCATCTACCAAGAAACAGGGGCCAAAACCTACTACATCACTCGTCTTATATCATATAAACCCAAGAAATACACAGTCCTTAGCTTTAGCAATGAAGATACACTTCAGCAAGCACTCACTAAAACCTTTACACCAGGGAAATAATCCTCGAATGCAAACCAATTGACACCAAGCTCTGCACCATCTGTGACAGCCGACAACATCTAGTGGCAAATTGCATTATAAAAGAGAAAAGGGAACAGTGAAAAGACTTCAACTGTGAACAAGCAAACAAATTCGGAAAATTATACCAACACTTCTAACCAAACAAATTCAGTACCCATCCGCAAACTGGCGAACCTGCCATCAAGAAAGTCTTCAGCAATCTCAGGATCATATGTATCGGCAGTAAAAAATAGAACCCCCAACAACAATCATCAAACATCCAAAATGAGAAAAACCAAGGCATAGCAAGTATGCTAGCGGAAATTCAACATGAACTCAAAAACATCAAGCAGGTGCTATATGATCTTGATGAAAGGATTGACAGTTTAGAACAATACTGTTACAACAATACCGAGGAGATAAAAGAAGATCATGACCAAAACTGCGACAACAATGAACCCATCATTCAACATACATCGGACTTGAATGATATATAACATCAACAACAACAGCTACACACATCCATCGGCAACATGGACCATACAATAAGCGCCCTTGTTTTCACAATTTCTAATATGACTCCGACAGGTACAAACTATCCTCCTTCCCCCACTAATTACTAAATATAAGTAACATGACAAGTAACATTCCTACACCAGAAGAATTTATTTACCAACCATTGCACATACAACAATATACAAATAATAATAACAAGCAACCTAAGAACACCTCCAATCTATCTAGACTTTAGGACAATCACACGCACTGCAACATAACAGCACACGAACGAGCAACAGACAACAATCAACAAAACTTCTACAAGTCAACAAGCACGAATGAACCCTACAATACAGAACAAAAACAACATGAATACCACACTCTAGAAATACATCACGATGCAAAAAACAGAAACAATCTTCCATATTGGACCATAGCCACACTCAACTGCAGGGGTCTCAATGATCAACTGAAGAGAGAAACCTGATTTACAATATGGCAAATTAATAACTGGGATATCATAATTTCCACAGAGACCAATGGAACCGATTAGGAGACAAAAGCGTGTTAAACACCAACACACACCACATGGTGGACAGGTAACAGATCCATTGGAGTGGGAGTAGGTATCGCTATCAAAAAACCCCTATCAAACAGGATAATTCAAGTGCAAAAATTTCAGTTCAGAAAAATATGCATTGATATTGCACTACCAAATAAGAATTATTACAGAATCATAGGAACATATACACTCGCCAGTATGGGAAAACTCAAGAAAGAAATACAGGAACAAATCATCAAGTGGATCAAGCAACGAAACCACGACAACTGGTACATAATCATAGGAGGTGACTTCAATTGCAGCCATTCCCACAAGCTAGACCAAATAAGTATAACTAGAAAGATACACAA
>CAJVPT010005840.1:0-11711 GCA_910592055.1 Acaulospora colombiana | reverse complement strand
AGTTGATGAATTTTTAATAAATTGTTAATAAATTTTTAATGAATAGTTTTAATAAATAATGGCTGGATTTTTTAATAAATAGTTAATGAATTTTTGATGAATTTTTTGTGAATTATTAATAAATTAATATCAAATTTTTATTTAATTATTAATAAATAATTTTGTAATGAATTTTTAATGAATTATTGCTGAATTGTTAATAAATTATTGCCAAATTGTTAATGAATTATTTGACAAATTATTAATAAATTTTTTAATAAATTGTTAATATTCTGATTTTTTTAATTGTAAATTTTTGATTGTCGAATTTTTGATTATCAAATTTTGATTGCCAAAATAGTAATATGCCAAGTGGCAGCAATCGAAAAGAATTTGACAATATTTTTATTATTAAATTTAATCAAATTTGGCAATAATTCAACTATTGAATAATACAATTTTGATTAGTAATGTCTTAGTGATAACTTTCTGGATTTTGTATATAGTATCTATATTTGATAATATTTTGATTTATTTTCTATTGTCTTTTTTCAATAATTGAATTATCTTCTTTTATTATAAAAATCTAGTGTAATCTAAAAGAGAGGAGGTCAGTGGTGAGTATATCTTATGTAAAGATATTTTTGTTATATTGATATTTATTTGATCTTTAGTTTTTAGTATTGTTTTGAATTTGTTTTGTATGGTAGTAAATCACCTTGAAGTTAAATCCAGGATAGATTTTTTGTTAATTTGAATAACTTGACACCATTTCAGAGCTTTGGATCTATCTGTGTTAAAGAGTTACTTTATGAATAAAAGGTTGTGTTTTTTAAGTTTTTCTGATATTCAATAAAGAAGACTTTGTTCATTATGTCTTCTATTGATGTATCTACTTCTTTTATTAAAATCAGGCTATTAATTTCTTATAATATATATGCTGTAAAGCCATGCCTTCTTAAGAATCAGATGGTATTGTATGTAAAGATAGGGCCCTAAAAAGAAAGGCAAGGACAAAAGTCAAATGTCCTTTACTAGGAAAGATTAAAATTTTTAAATTAATAGCTATAAAAAAACTATTCACAATTATTTTCTATTATCTAAATTATTGATTTATAACATTTTTTAACCTTTGTACCTTTTAAAGTGAAAAGCTATAAATTTTGTCCCTCAAAAAGGAACATAAGTAATCTATAAAATTTTATATGCTAAATATTTTAGGGACCCAATAATTTTTTTTTTTTTTTTTTTTGAAACAGGGACTCAGCCTTATTTTATTAAAGTTTCAAGACATGGCAAATGAATGCATATACAAGAAATAATTACTAATAAAACACTCTTAGGATTGTCTATGAGTGGTTAAGAATTTTACACTACTACTACCACTTTGATTCCGTAAGCTGGTTACTCTTCGAGGGCTTCATCAATCAAGGGCGCATTGCCTGTTCCTTGGCTGCTTTCAGTATCTCCATGTTGTAAAATTCTGGCTGCTCCAACCCACGGGATGGCTTGTTGTTGGGGAGAATAACTTGGATCAATCTAATTCGCACACCGGAAAGAAGATTTGTCCATTCTCCTAGATTCCCCCTGACGAACGTGCTCAAGCGAGACACGTCATCCCAAATAAAAATTTTTAAGAGAGGTGGTTGTGTTCAAAAGATGTGTCAGTATACATTAAGAAGATAGGAGTATCAAACCTCTCCAAAAAGATACTGTCCCAGGTATTGTTATGTTTGTTGGAGAGGAGGAGGAGGGAGAGGTCTTTGTTGGCTATCTGGTGAATCCTATTCCAACAGTTTTCTTTCCAAGATACCACTGATTTAAGAGTTTTGCTTGTCCTGTATCCATCTGTATCACAGACATATGACTTATGGTGGATCCCAGGTTCTTATGGAGCTGAGAAAATGCATTCAGACATGTGATATGACCAATGGGAGCTTGTTTACTTCTTTTACCAATATGATCTTCATCTGTCCAATCACGATGTGAGAAACTTTGTGCTACTCAAAATTCAGGGTCAAACTGAGGTAGGCAAAATTCCTCAGAAAAAATCCTGAACGAGCACTATGAGAAGTAGACAGATGACAAGAGAGTGGGGAAGTTGTCTCTCATCAAATACAGAACTTCTGTGTTGTTTCTCTACAGTGTGAGATGATGGCACATTGGTTCTTCTTCCTTTTAGAACTTTTTTGCCCTTGGTAGGAAAGGTGTTTCTTGACTTTCAGGTCACTAGCGGTCAAGTTTTTGCTTAAAGAGGAGTATTAACAAGAAGGAAGGGAAGTAGTGATGACTCTTGAAGTTTTTTCAAGTTGATTTAAAGAAAGTATTAAGACTTTATTTACATAGAAGTGTGAAAACTTCTTGTGAATGTCTTTTTTGTGTGTGGTCAGAGGATCAGCGTAAAGAGTGATGGGAACCTATCTTTATATATAATATAGTTTCAAGGATAAAAATATATATAGTATAGTTTTAAGAATAGGAACATATATAGTATAGTTTTAAGAACAAAAGCATATATAGTATAGTTTTGAGAATGGGTGCATATATAATTTTTTTTTTAATGCTAACTCATCCTTGCACCAGGGTGAACATGTTTTATTAAAGTAAAAAAATATCTAGGAACAACTAGAATAAATAATTACCTATACTATCTAAAGATTTATAGATTAATGAATAGTACAAGGAGCAAACTATTTATATCTTATTCAATTAGAATAAGATAATTACATGACCATCTAGTATAGGTATACTACTTATTAAAACAAAACAAGAAATAACATTGAGTAAAAGGAACTTTTCACTATATTATCTTCAAGACCATACTGGCACTCTCTAGAGACATAACAAAATATGATTCACTGAGTGACTTATTGCTACCCTATATTTCATAAGAAGGAGGATCTAATGAACCAAGGATTTATCTATGGTACCTATCACTTCTGATATTAGGGATCCCTTATGTGAAGCCTTAACTCCACTAGCTCTAACCAAAAATTTTTTTATACTGTACTACCATCAAAAGAGTATTTGGAGGCTAGGTAGTTGTTTAATGAATCAGGGGTTGTCTTTTCAATATATCAATGTCAGATAATCAAAAACTCTTTTAAAGGACTCTGCACCTTATAGTCTTTTTCCTCTGATTGTATATACTGAAAAAGGAGAGAAAAAGTAGAAAAGGGTTATGTTTGCTATCCAATGAGTCCTAATCCAGGTTTTTTTATTCTTTTTATATAGTCAATGACATCATAAATTTTATGTCTCATATTTACCTGTGCAACTAGCTTGCAACTTATAGTGGACTCCAGGTTTTTATGGGAACTAAGAAAATACATTCAGAAACATGAGGTGATCAATAGGAGCTTGTTTTCATCTTGGGTTACTGATATGTTTCCATTATCCAATCATTGCATCAGAAACTTTGTGCTATTCAAAATTTAGGATCAAACTGGAATAGACAAAATCCTCCAGAAAAAACTATAAAAGAGCACTATTAGAACCCTCACAATGACAAGAGAGTAATGGAGTTGTCTTCTAAAGAATCTCTTATCACAAACTAGGCTCTATAGTATTTTTATAGCACGTGAGAAAAAGATAGAAAAATCAGATCTACTTCCTTTTAAAACTTTCTTGCCATTGGTAAGAAGGTTAAGGTTTTTTTTTTGACCACTAGAAAACAAGTTTTTTGTAGCAAGATATAAAAAGAGGTAGTGGGGATTGTAAAGTGACTCTTAGGAATCGTGTTCTCAAGTTGATTTAAGGAAAGTGATAAGATTTTATTAGCCTTTAAGTATAAAACTTCTTATGAATGTCTTTTTTGTATTTGGTCAGAGATTAGCAAAAAGAGTTATTTATAGAAGCATATATAATATAGTTTCAAAAATAGAAATATAAATAATATACAATAGTTTTAAGGATAGGAACATATATAATATAGTTTTATATGAAACTATTTTTTTTTTGAAATAGTGACTTAGCCTTGTTTTATTAAAGTTTCAAGTCATGGCAAAATGCAAATACAAGAAATAATTACTAATAAAACATTCCTAAAGTTGTTTATTAGAGTTAAAATTTTATACTACTACTACCACTTTAATTTCATAAGCTAGTTACTCTTTAAGAACTTCATTATTGAGGGCATATTTCCTATTTTTCAGCTACTTTCAGTATCTTCATGTTATAAAATTTTAATTACTTCAACCCAAGAAATAACTTGTTGTCAGAAAGAATAACTTAATTTATGCACTAGTAAAGAAGATTCATCAATCCTTCTAAATTTCTCCTGATTTATGTACTTAGGCGAGACACGTTATTCTAAAGAAAATTTGAAGAGAGGTGGTTGTGTTCGAAAGGTGTGTCAGTATATAATGAGAGAGTAGGAGTATCAAAACCCTTTAAAAAGATATTATCCCAGGTATTAATACATTTGTTGAAGAGAAGAAGAAGGGAGAGGTCTTTATTGGCTATCTAATGAATTTTATTTCAATAGTTTTCTTTCTAAGATGCCACTAATGTAAGAGATTTGTTTGTCCTATATTCACCCATACACTTAGACTGATTGACTTAAGGTGAACCTCAAGTTCTTATGGAGCTGAAAAAATATATTCAGACATATAATGTGATCAATGAAAACTTGTTTACTTTTTTTACTAATATAAGCTCTATTTGTTCAATCACAGTATGAAAAACTTTGTGTGACTCAAAATTCAGAGTCAAACTAAAGTAGGCAAAATTCTCTAGAAAAATCAAGAATGAGCACTATGAGAAGCTACCAATGACAAGAAAGTGAGAAAGTTGTCTCTTATTATAGACATGCTTCTATATTGTTTTTCTATAGTGTGAGACAATGACACATTATTTTTTCTTCCTTTCAAAACTTTCTTGCCCTTGGTAGGAAAATCTTGCTTAATTTTCTGATCACTAGTAATCAAGTTTTTGTTGTAAGAGAAGTGTTAACAAAAAGTAAGGGAAGAAGTGGTGACTCTTGAAGTTTTTTCAAGTTGATTTAAAGAAAGTGTTAAGACTTTATTAATATAAAAGTATGGAAACTTCTTGTGAATGTCTTTTTTGTGTATGATCAGAGAATCAGCAGAAAGAGTGGTTGATGATCATTTTATATGAAACTATACTTTATATATTCTACAAATCTATTTATATAAAACTATACTCTATATAATTTACAAATCTAATTATATTCTATATATAATAATAGATTCTTAAAGATGAGCTAAGAACAAAAGTCAAATGTCCTTTATTAGGAAACATTAAAATTTTTAAATTAATAACTATAAAAAAATTATTTACAATTGAAACATGTGATATATAGTTTCATAAATAATAATTTATGAAATATAGTTTTGTGAATAGAATTATATAAGTAATATATTTAGTTTTGAATAAATTGTAGATATATATAAATTTTGATTTGAAAATTTTTTAAATATTAAATTTTAAATATTTTGAAAGATTAAAAACAAAGATTTATAAAATATATGAAGTATAGTTTTTAATTTGTATTATAAATACAGTTGTTTTCAAAAGTTTAAATCTATTTACTATGCTTTTATTATAAATTTCAACTTTAATAATTTTTAAATCCTTAATTATATAATTAAAAATCATAAAATTTATATATGTTTTTTTTTTTTAAAACCCTCTGTCAGGCTAGGTATGTGTGCTTTATTAAATATGTGTATACTTTATATTGGAGAATGTATCGTTAAAGCTAAGACTCTATCTAACTCACTTGTCTCTGTTTTAAAGAATTATTAAAACTCTAAGTGTAACTTTGGAAGTGATTTATCACTCTATTAATAGTTCAGGTAAAGACCTTTTCAACTGTTAACTTCATTGCCTGCAGGTCATTACTGCAGATCACTCTGCAATGTTCTGACAAAGCTTAAAACCCCAGCCATTTCATTCTATACTTCACTCTTCTTGTTAAAATTTCCCAGAGATCTTCATTTTTGAGATTTCCTTCTTCAGGTAGTGGCTCTTTTTTCTTCATGAGTATAGATTTCAGACTTGAAAGATGTGAAGGTCTTCTTGTCTTGTTTTCTCTATTAATTCCTTGTATTTTTTCCCACTCAATTACCATTTCACATCTCTTGTTCCAGATTTTTTTTCAGACTTGATTGCAGACTCTTCTTTGCATTTTTATTATCCATTTTCTTGCTATTCTTCCTATGCATTTACCTTGACATTTTAGATCTGCCATTTCTAGGATAATATCTGTTCTTATAGGCCAGTACAGAAACTTAGTGTATCCTGGCTAGTTTTAGAAACCTGTTCTACTACTTTAGAGATCCATTTGTCAAACTCTCCTATCTTTTCTCAGTCGTTGATAATTAACCTAGGATTTTTCTCCTCAGCCTTTCTTTTTCTTTTCTCTAGCAGCTCTTTAAAGTTTCTGATAATACTATCTATTCCTTTATTCTATACTTCTTTTAGTTGGTTCTTATAGGCTCAACATTCTAGCAAGTGTTTTATGGTTTCATCTTGTTGGCTACATGCGATACATTTCACTTGCTTGTATAGGTCTGGTCTTCTTATAGCCAATTTACTTAATGTAGATAGCTCGTTATTGGTCAGTTTGATTAAAAAGCTTCTTTGTTGAGATTGTTTAAAAGATGTATCCCACGTGTGTCTGTCTTTAACCCTTTTCTATACTAGATCCCATGTATGAGCCTGGTGTTTTGTAATATGTTGACTCCATTTTTTCTCAGTTCTATTTTGTTGTGTCCATTGATAGGCTGTTGTCTTGTTATTAATGTTCTTAATAAACTGCCTGATTAGATCATCTAGAGTCATTCCTTGCCACTTGATTTCAGTAATAATTTTGCGTGAGGTGAGATTTTTCCATTCAATTGGTTGAAATTTTAGAGCTTCTTTAACTAAGGTATCTGCTTCTTTATTATAAGGATCATTTGAATGTGTTTTGACTTTTGTGAGCTTTAGATTTATATTTTTCTTCTTTATTAGCTCTATCATGTGTACCCAGAGTAACCAATTTTTTTCTTTGAACCATCTCTTATGTGTCCTTCTTGGGTCTTCTTTTTCTAAATATTTCTACTTAGAGATACATGCCTGACTGTCTGTAAAGATTTCCACTGTACTTTCTATTGGAACTATCAGAAGAATTGTTATGATTGCTACCAATTCTGCTTATGTAGATGAGAGCCACTTGTCTATTCTTATTTGGAACTTGCTTTCCATTATATCTTTATCAATCTGAATCCAAGCTGCATCCATCTTTATTTCTTCTTTATCATAATTAATAAGTATCCATCAGAATAGAAGATTAGCTTTTTTTTGGATCTGAAATTACATTGAAGTATAGCTATTAGATGATCTTGATATATACTATCTTTAATATTTTCTTTGATAATAGATTCTTCACAGGTTTCAATGTTCATATGATTTATTCTGTTATTTTGAATCTTGAATGGGCTTTGGTCTCTATAAATCACTTTATTAATCCTTTTTTCAAGTGCTAATCTAGAATTGTAGATTTTTAAATAGCATATTCTTCTAGTAAACTTTCTTATTTTGAGATATGATACTGTATATATCTCTCTTATTCCTCTTTCTATGATACAGTCACCATTCAGTATTGTATCTTCCGAACATTTTGAATATTTTTGTATATTAGTTTCCTGGTCATTGTGGTGCTGCAACTGACAAAGTGCTTCACTATCATAACGTTTCTATCTTTTTCTTGTTTTAATTTGTCCCATATTACTAGATTTTTTTACTTCTCATCACTATCCACAATTTTTTCTGTTTGTCTTGATGGACTTCTATTTTGGAGTATTCTGGTTCCCATTTCATAAAATTTTCTCTCCTGGATCTTGTGAGTTGCTTTAGTCATTCTCTTGAGAGGTTTTTAATTATAATTTGGAACCATTCTGATATAGGTCCTTTGCTTGTGCCTTGCAGGAGCTAAAGCATTCACCAGTCTCTTATATTTTTAGTTTCCTGATCGATCAACTGGTCCAGGTACATCAGTTAGTTATTTCTTAGTAATGGTATGGCTTTTTTATATTCTTCTGATGTAAGATATTCTCCAATCCAAATATTTTCTTTTTTCCATTCAAAGATATCTTGCCATTTCCAACTATGAAATATTATTCCTATATTTTTAGCAATTCTGATTACTTGGAGTGTAAAGTTGATTTATCTGTTAAGTGACTTAAGGATTCGCAGGTTAATAAATTGAACAGTTCCCAATTTTTTATCTGTGCTTGTTTGAGTCTAATAATTGATATGATTCCTGCTGGTCAGGATCATTTAGTCTATTGCAAAGTCCTGTCACTTGATTTTCTCTTTGTAACATCCAGATACTTTTCAAATTGTGAATCTTTGGATGATGAATTATGCTATTAGACATGGATCTGCACAAATCACTCTTATTCTTCTGTATACTGTTGTCAGAGCGTTGCATATTTTCCAGGATAATATACTATGTTGCATCCTAAATTCTATTCTAGGTATTAATACTCTATTTAGAATATAGAGAGCTTGTTTGTCAGTCACCTTTTTGTATTTAAGGACTCTTATGACTATATTGACTTCTTTAAGCACTCGTTTTTTAAGCTCTATTGTTGTTTTTTGATTATCCATTCACAGATTATTTTAATATTTTTTCAAATATCTTAATAAAGATAAGATGTATTGACATAATTACGGTTTAAAAATATATATATATATATTATTTTTAGCTATAAAGTATATACAACTATATTATATATTGAATTTCATTATATTTTTATATCTAAAATAGGTTTTACAGTTTCTATTTGCTAATTTTTGCAAATAATATTTAATTGTTCTAGTCAGTGAAGTGATAATCATATTTTTATGACCAGTTTTTGTAACTATATATAAGTAAATTAGTAAATATAAAAATTAATATACTGTATATACTATATAAGCTTACTTATTTTAGATTTTTTTCTAATATATTTAAAGTTTCTTATATACTTAAATTAATAATATATGCAAAATATAATAAATAGTTTTCTGTTACACTAAAAAATATTGCTTAAGTTTACTCCACTTTTTTATCAATTTAGCAAATATAACATTATTTGTAATATTATTGATTATAATTTCCAATATATTTAAAATTAAATAATTTTTTTGGTCTTATATTATATTTATTTCAAATATATAAAATAAATTTATCTTTGTTTGAATCATAAATTTCTTTAAACATAATAAAAATACTTCTTTAATATTTTTATTCAAATGAATATATTACAGCTATACAAAGTCTATTATTATACTCTATATTCTTCAGCTATATCTAAAATTCTTTTATTGAAACTAATATTCAAATATCAAGTATAAATGAAATATAGCTTTCTATTTCTTACAATATCTTTTGATTTTTTTTTTGATAATTTAAATAATAATTCCTTATATAGATTTTAATAAAAGTAGCAGATGATATTTTTGTATTTGATATTAATATTTATATAAAACAAGAAAAGCTAGTTCTTGAACAATTAAAAAAGATTGTTAGTTAATAATAATTTATTGAACAAGGTTTTTTTATTTGTGTTCAGTCATATTTCCACTATATATAAATATAAAAAATTAATAATATTTTTTTAAAAAATTTAAAATTATTTGAAATTACCTTAGTTTTAAAAAAAGTACCAATTTTAATATTATTAGTTATTAAATTTAATTTTGCTTGATAAGTTTTTTTTAGATATTTTATAAGATTAACTATCTTAACTATAAGTATATATTGTTCTACAATATTTACAGATAAGCTTTTTATTCTCCTTAAAACTTATACTTCTTATAAAATGTTTCTATACTTTACTTTTATAAATTGTTAAGGTAACTAAGGTCAATTCTAATAAATTGCTTTTATTAGCATTTTTAATGTCCATATTATCATTACTAGTTAAACTGCTACTTTCATTATATGTAAATTGAATGCAATTAATGAGTTTTTATGTTCCATTTTTAAAAGAAATAAATTAATAAGAACAAAGAATATAATAAAAGTAATTAAGCAATAAAACTATAATATTGCAAAGAAATATTTAAAAAATCATAAATAAGAGCAAGTATTGGATTTTTTTTAACTTGCCTTTTATATTGTTATTAATAAAAAAAAAACTATTTTAATTTTCTAGATAATTCAATTTAAATGAAATTAAATAATTATATAACAATTTATATAAATTAGTTTATATTTGATTTGAATTATATTAGGTTTGATCTGAATCTAATTTGAATCTATTTGGATTTAATTCAAATTTGATTTGAATCTGATAATTTTATAAATTTAAAGTTTTATTTGATCCAAATCTGATCAGATTAAAAATTTTGAAATTTGATTTGATCTAATTTATATTTAATTAATAAATCAATTAAAATTAATTAAAAGTATTATTACTATTTATACAAACAAGTAAAATGTATTATATGTAGTCAACAAGATGAAACTATAGAACACTTGCTAGAATATTTAGCCTATGAGAATCAACTAAAAGAGATATGGAATAAAGGAGTAAATGGAATCATCAGAAACTTTAAAGAGCTACTAGGGAAAAGAAAGAGAGAAACTAAAGAGAAAAATCCCAGATTAATTATCAATGATCGAAAAGAGATAGGAATCTCTAAAGTAGTAAAACAGGTTTCTAAAACTAATCCAGATATGCTAAGTTTCTATACTAGTCTTATAAGAACAGATATTATCCTAAAAAGGCAGACCTAAGTGTCAAGGTAAATATATAGGAATAGTAAGAAAATGGATAATAAAAATACAAAGAAGAGTCTGTAATCAAGTCTGAAAAGAAGTCTGGAACAAGAGATATAAAAAGGTAATTGGGTGGGAAAAAAACACAAGGAATTGATAAAGAGAACAAAACAAGAAGACCTCTATATATTTCAAGCCATAAAACTATACTCTTGAAGAAAAAAGTTCCATTATCAGAAGAAGGAAACCTTGAAGACAAAGGTCTTCAAGAAATTCTAACAAGAAGAGTGGAGTATGGAATGAAATGGTTGAGTTTTAAGCTCTGTCAAAATCTCACAGGATGATCTGCAGTAATAACCTACAGGCAATGAAGTTAACAGTTGAAAGGGTCTTTATCTAAACTATTAACAGAGCAATAAATTACTCTTGAAGTTGCACTTAGAGTTTTAATAATTCTTTAAAATAGAGATGAGTGAATTAAGTAGAAACTTAGCTTTAGTGATATATTCTCTAATATAAAGTATATATATGTTTAATAAAGCATACATATCTAACCTGACAGAGGGTTTAAAAAAAAAAATTAAAACTATTATTACTATTTGTCGTATCCCTTTTTTAATTCATATTCATTAAACAAGTCATTTATCAATATCTAAGAAAAAACAACACATAGAATTTATAACTAAATATTAAATTGTATTAAAGTGGATAGGTAAAGAAATTCAAACTATCTGATATGATTTTCACTAACAAAATATTTTTATTCTGTATTTAAGTTACAATGTCTCTATTTAATAGAATTTTATTTATCAAATCTCTCTATATAAACTATTTATTTATATTCCCTATACTATCAAAATTGTAATAATTATTTTCATAATTTATATTTTTCTTGTAATAATGGTATGACACTAGTGCTAAAATATATCCAAATACTTTTTTTTTTTTTTTGCCCTCTGTCAAGCTAGTTACGTATGCTTTATTAAACATTTGTAAGCTGTATATATAATATGAG